>JAOBBB020078603.1:0-13773 GCA_025331005.2 Zoanthus gigantus
GTTTGTGAAAGTGAGGTGCACTTTAGCCATAAAGGTCAAAATCATCTTCCTTCCTGCTCTATCTTCACTCATGAATTTTTCAAGCTTTTTGTTGACAACTTGTCCACTGAGTTATTTATTGCAATTAACTATCAATTTTCTAGATTTCTAGAAAAACCTTAGCAAAATGAAAACAACAAAGGACCAAAATTTCCTGAATGAAGTCTGAACTGAAGTCCGAAGAGCCACTTTTCAAGAAATACCAAGTATAAGATGGGTTTAAAAATAAAAAAATCATTTTGAAGCATTCACCAGAACAAGTAGTATATATACAGTACTCCTATACAAATATGATAAAATATTTTAAGATTTAAAAATAATTTATATTTGTTGTAACAACCTACAAACAAAAAAACTCATATATATTTGAAAACAAGAGATAATTATATAGAATGAAATATTTGGTTTAAGACTACATTTCAGATTACTGTAAGACATTTTTTCTAAACCAAGCTTCAATAATAAAACAATCAACTTTATAATGTTATACAATAATACAACATTACAGGATAAAGGACCTAGTAAATATTCTACAACAGAAACATGCCCAGACAACCTGGTTAAAGATACTGCCATTTTCAGTCTTACAGTACCATTAATTAATTATAGTTTGTTTTACTGAATAAACAAAATGCACAAGTAAAACACATGAGATTAATCTCCTGCTATTTTGGAATATCTTAGTTTCTAATATCCTGTTCATACCAAATAAATGGCCAGTAGTAAAATAAAATTAAAATAACTATTAATATATGGGCATTAAAATGCCATTTTCAGCTTAAAGCTATGTGTAGTGATTCAGCAGTAAAAGAACTAAATAAATCTGTGGATCTAAGTTCAAAAAATATTGACCACGGAACCCTGTAGTTACCATTTTCTGTTGAAGTGGTTTTCTGAAAAGTGCTGATCAGTAATTCTCATGTAACACCTCACAGAGTTTTGTAGTTACTAGAACTTCATGGCAATGTATACAACTGTAATGGGTTAAAGATTCACCAGATACTAAAACAACTTGTGTAAAGAGGGAGGGCTTTATTTAGACAATGTTATAGGGTCAACCAACTATGATATGCCTCCAGGAGAACTGATAAGACTTAAAAACAACACCTGATAGTTTTGCAAAGGAAACATATGGTTTGTTATTGAATTACTGAAAAGAGACATAATCCTCTCTGAAAAGCCAAGCAGTTATAACTTTTATCTTCTTTATAAAGCTGTAGATTATATCTTTCATTTAAGGGGAAGAAGCTAAGTTTTAAGAGACAGAAGATATACAACAAAGTTTAGATCAATTACAAGATTAACTTTAGCAACGTCTGTTAGTATATGTGGCGATATATGTAATATGTAGTTTGCATATTTACTACTAAACTATAGCAGTGATTTTGTCCAACAGAGTATAAAGATTTCTATCTAGCAAAAGACAATTTCTGTTATTACTTGATAAATTACATAGCTTGAATTGTCTATTAATTCAGAATGCATAATAACATAATGCAACTGATTCAATCCGAATATTTTCCAATGTTGTCAATTTCATTTACAAACAAAATTGTTTACTACAGGAAGAAATATAATTTGTTTAACTTAATTCTCCCAGAAAACTAAACTTACCTCTAACGACTCCTCGCCATCATCGGCTAGTTTTTCATTCTGCTGTGTATTCTTCTTCAGTTTTTTGTCTTCATCTTCTTCGCTCTGAACAACGAAAACTGCATTAAAAAGCGTTCAAACACAAACAGGGAGTTTAAAATTAAACAGTTGAATAAGAACTGCAGTTTTTGACAAATATCCTTGAATGTGAGGGGAAAAACTATTTTTATTAAGCGGATATTATTTTAAAAGTATTCATTAAACCTTCGCTAGATTATTCTCAGAAGTGTCTATCACTGGTTTCATACGCAATTTTTACAAAAGTTTTCAGTGCGCGGGCGATAAACCAATGATCCTCCGATAAAGTGGTCGATTGAAGAGCAATTGTAGGCCATCGTTGTTTACCTTACGAGAACCGGGCTGAGATAAACTCACGCATGATAGCAATTAACGATGAAATCTTGGTGTAATTGTAATTTTGATCGATTAACGAGTTGAATTCTCCAACGCTCGAATCGAAAGCTGTTTAATGAAAGACAACGATTTTGAAATTAAAAACTTTCGAAGCTTTTACAATATAACAACCATTTTGATTATAATAATTTAATATAAAGATGAATATATTGCTACTGTGTTGCAGAAATTTTTTGGCTCTCTCTGAAAGAAATCTCAGATTTGCAAAGTACTAAGAAATCAAAACTGACAACTCGGGTTCGGATGTACGCTTTTAGCTTTTTAGGTATAATAAGTGGATCGTAACCTGCTCATTTCTTGAACGATAAAAATGATGCCTAACTACGAAAGAAATTCGTTTAAATAACTCTCGCGCTTTAAACAAAGTTTATAAAGAGAACCAATATATGATACATTTATAACTCCATAAAATTTTCTGTAAACACATGTTCTTTCTTCACACAGTAACGGGGGCAAAACCTTCATTTCCAAATTCATTGTTGTTTAAATTTGATTACAAGAATGAGTAACTCTAACGAAAGGGGAATACAATCGAAAGGCTTCTACTGGTCGTATCCACGATGCACTCGGCTGCCTAATAACAGAGAACTAGTCAGTTATGTGTTGTCAGCCTGTTTAACTGGTTAAAGCGCTAATATAACAGTCCATTTCGCCACCACAGCTAACAGACGCGATTACAAATTATAACCACGTATGATATAAGACATTACTGCTAAATGCTAGGCATCTGGGATTTTTTTTCGTGACGTTGAAACTTAACACCATATCACCATACATTAACTTAGCACATCCTTCGCAACTTACTCTGCTTCTTTCAGCCTAGAGAGAGTCTAGATAAAGGCTTTAGCTATAACCAAGGCAACAAGAAAGATAAAATATTTTGAAACTTACATCCATGTTCGGCATAATCACAACTCCTGTTGAACGCCGCTTCTCCCGGAGATTTTTTCTATCTTTTCTTTTGCGAGCGGAGTTGTCGCCTTTTCTTTCTTTCTTTAAGCTCTTTTTAGGCGTATCTTCTTCAGCTGCAGCTGCCCCCTCAACACAGGGGGATTCTTCTACAGGTTTTGACTCTGCTTCTTCTTTAGCTTTTCGCCGCTCCGCTCTCCGTTCTCTCCGCGCCGTTTCCCTATCAGTGCTGGACGAAACATCATTCACAACTGTAGCCTCGTCATTTTCGTGGTTTTTGAGCTCTGTCGGAGTTCGAGACGATGGCGAGGAATCTACTGCGGATACTGCATCAAAGCGATTTACTCGCCTCCCGTCTCGTCGCTCAGTTCTATCTCTTCTGTATTTAGATCTCCAAGACTCGACACCGTATGTCTCCTCAGAAACGTCCGCCATTTCAAAATGTCTTTCACGCCGTTTGGCCCACTTCCTGCGAACGAATCGACACACACGCACAATATTTCACGTTCAGTTATGTCATAAGCAACAGATTCTATTGCCTCCGTTTGCATTCATGGATGTTTCAATTGCAGTGAATTGTTGAGTTCACAGAAATCGTCGAGTCAACAAGGGGAATTCACTCAAAAACAAATCAACATTCAAACACCATGCATGGAATTTTTCACAGAATTTTGAGATGGCCCACACACCGGACATGCGCGATTCGCCGGCAGTAGAATTCCACCCGAGCATTTTGATTGGTTTCTGCTCAGGGCAATACAGTACAATATAGCTTTGGTAATTGGCACGACGGACTTGTAATTGGAAACCGAATAACTCATCATTCAACCAATCAGCTATCTCTTTTCCCTATCGTTTGTCGACAAACTTCGTCGTGTCCGGAATTCTTTGAATACTCTGAAATTTAATAACCGATGATCTATTTTTGTCAACAGTTTAAATTGAGTACCCAAATAGAAATTTGTGCTAATAATAAATTGACAGACGAAAAGATTTCAACACGCAGTTATGTCTCAAAATTCAAGAAATTCTTGTTTAGATCATATGATACGACTTTGAAATACCGTCGACGACATACAGGCATATACATTTTTTCTTTCTGCTTCTAAAGTTTTGTATTTCAAGTTTACATTGGATGACTTAATTCATTAAAACTAAAAGCACAGGGAGTAGAAAACTGTATTGTTAACAAATACTAGGCCTAATTCCTCTGTTTGTCAAACTAGTAGTTTTGAAGAGTAGCAAAACAAAGGGCATATCCGTTTCCATAGGGACAATTGTAAAAGAGCATTCGACTTCGACAGTGAACTGCTGAGAGATTAAAAATGTCTTACTTTTTCATAACATTGTTAAAGGCGGTGAAACGAATTAGAATGTCACCAAGTTCGTTCATGAGGACAGCCATCAGTTTCAGTTACTGGTTTTCTTGTATCAAGCATTAGAAAAAACTCCTATGCATCCAGAAACTACTTGAACATTACAAGCTAAATCAGCTTTAATTCGGTTAAAAACCCGAAGAGCTTTGAATAATAAGAATAAGAATAAGAATAAGAATAAAAATAAGAATAAGAATAAGAATTAGAATAAACAAATACCAGGACTTAGCCCTCGAAATTAAGACCCTTTGGCGCATGCATAAAGTTGCATCACTCCAGTTGTTATTGGCGTATTGGGAAGTTATACCGAGAGATTGGAGAAATTTTTGGATGGGCTCCATGTCGGTCTAAGGACAGACATCATGCAGAAGACTGCATTACTTGGATCTGCAAGAATCCTACGTGTGTAAAGTTTTGGAACTCTAAGGCAATTTGTTACTGCCTGCCTCCACTTCATCAGTCTAGTCAAGGACTGAGCCAGAAACATATAATAATAATAATAATAATAATAATAATAATAATAATAATAATAATATTAATAATAATAATAATAATAATAAATCAAAATTGAAAGTTCATTATTGCTTTAGGACACAAAATTGTATCCAATTAAAACAATTATTGCCAAATATTGACGTCGCGGAGTCTTGCAACCATCTCGATCAACTCTACAAGTGCGCATGCAGCATTGTGAAGGAAATGAATTTTAGGCCTAAGAAAGTAAACAATCAAGTAGATTTACCTAATTCACAAAATAAACTGGCTGTTCCGCTGCCAAGAACAGATTATTATAAGCAATCAATCAGTTATAGTGGATCAATACTATGGAATACACTGGGGTTGAGAGAATGACAGCAGGTTTCTTTGAGAAAACCTAAGCAGAATCTTTTGAATCCCGGTGTTACTTTTTACCTTTATGTCTTAATTATTAGATATATTTTAACAGCAGTATTAGTGTTTTTTATGAATTCTATAATTGTAAAAAATTATAGTAAAGCAGTTGAAAAGGTTTATGGCTGTTTTAGTAGTTTTTAATGAACTTATAAAACGGATATCATGTAAAACAGTTGAAAAACTGATAGGTATTTTTATCGTTTTGAAATAAAGGATTTACCTACCTACCTAACTACCTACCTACCTAACTACCTACCTACCTAACTACCTACCTACCTTAATGTACCTAACTACCTACCTACCTTAATGTACCTACCTAACTACCTACCTTAATGTACGGCTACCTACCTACCTTAATGTACCTACCTAACTACCTACCTACCTTAATGTACCTACCTACCTACCTACCTTAATGTACCTACCTACCTTAATGTACGGCTACCTACCTACCTTAGTGTACCTACCTAACTACCTACCTACCTTAATGTACCTACCTAACTACCTACCTACCTTAATGTACCTACCTACCTTAATGTACGGCTACCTACCTACCTTAATGTACCTACCTAACTACCTACCTACCTACCTTAATATACCTATCTACTACTATAACTAAAAGTCTGGTGGAGAACGACGTATGACCACGAGTGTTTGAAACAATTTTTGTTACAATTTATATAGTCCTCAGTCTATCATCCTCGAAGGTGGCCTTCGCTAATGCAGTACACGCTTTTTTTTATAAGAATCTGTTAATCTTGCCGAGGCTTAATGTTCTTCATTTTTATCTTATTTCTGTGAGTGGTTTAAAATGAAAAGAAATCAAAACAAAAAGACAAGGCATTGAAAAACAATGCTGCTCATCTGTATTTTGAGGAAATCTCTGTACATTTAAGAATATTTAACACTCTGCATCTAAGCTGCAGACGTCAATTTTTTGTTGCCCAACGATTTTACTAGATTCAGTTAAGTTTCAATTAGAAACATTTTCACTTTTTTTCAGCCTCAGCCTGAGCTTGTTCTTAAACTGTTCTTAATTTTCGGCCAATCTGAGTCTCATTGTTCTTATAAAGTTGTTCTTATAAAAAAAAAAACGTGTATTAAGCCTGAACACAGGAAACCTTTGAAATACATTGTGAACATATATGGGCAGCAGCCAGCAGGGTTTAGGAGGTGAGAAATAAATTCCAGAGTGGGCGACGAGCCCGCTTTTAACCGCCGGATAATTAAAACCGCAGAATGGACGCACATGGTCACACTGACCTAGAAGAACGGTTTGGCGGCAAATTTTCATATACGGGTACTGACGAAATTCATCTCGAAGTTTACATCAACGCATTTCGAGTTCACTAACTTTTGGCATTAAAATTCCCTCCAGGCTAGGCTTTCCGAGCCAGAGAAATCTGCATGTGTTAAGGCTGATAAGAAGCGCTTTTAGTTTTTTGTAATGCAAGAGTTTACCCCTCAAGAGTACATATGCCCACACAACCAATACTTTTGTATTATATACTACTGCTAACTAAAATGTTACTACAATAACAACAGTTGCAGCAACTATTACATGTATAGAGCTTGTATCATACAAAGTTTTCATCATGAAAAACAATTTTTTTTTCAATGTCTTGAAATGATTACAGACTCTTTAAAAAAGAGAATCTAATACATTGAAGCTGAATACAAATATATTGGACCGGTTTCACTTTCTACTCATTTCTCATTAGCACTTGGTTAAGATTATATTGTTTTCAGATTGTTCATAACTCGAGATGGCCTGGTAAAAGTATATTAAAATGTTAAAGGTTTGTCGATTATTTGAATGAAAATATTTCAAACTTATTAGAACGTTTTCGACTTAAAAAGTCATCTTCATAGCTGACGAAACTACTAAAATTGAAACCAGCCAAGCACATCAAACCCAAACCATTTCTTCACTTCAAACCACTACGCACTGTTTATTCTTTTCAGTCGTAGGCGAGTGGTCGATGCTTTCTTCAAATTGCAACTAAATAAACAAGTGATATCACAAAACGATTCGTTCTAAATATTTTCAACCGGTCAACAAACCTTTAACATTTTAATATAGTTTTCCAGATTGTTTTAACATTATAGTTTTCCTTCAAATGGCATATTGGTCGCTATTAATAGACGTAACATCCTGTCCATATTAATATACGTCATACCCTGTACCTATTAATAGATGTCCTATCCTGTCCCTATTAATAGACGTCATATCCTGTCCCGTGCAGAATTTTTACAATTGATCACAAGATTTCAAAGTGTTATCATGGGAGCGGTAAGGTCTTCCGTCAAACGCAGATAATAAGATTAAATAGCTGATAGATAACTACCTAAACTAGTGGAAATATTGCATTATCCAAAGTTTTACTACTTTGCAAAATATTAATATACACACGAATAGTTTGGGAATGGTGTAACTATTTCGCGATAACCAGATAGTTCAAATTGAATTCTATTACTTCCTTTGTTAAAATGATTTATGTTGATCGTGTGTGATTTTCTAATGCATGTTTTAAGAAAACAAAAAACAAGTACACATTATTCGATATGACGGACCAACATTGCGTCGTCTATATTTTCAAAATTTTATCCCCGCAGTACATATCTCATTCTGATAAATATTCATGCAAGATTTGACCTTGGCTAAACTTATAATATTCGGGCCTGTTTTGTTTTATTAATCAGATTTAAATGTTTTGATATGTTGAAAAAACGATACAACGTATTTAGTTTAAGATATTTGGTCATGCCTTAACAGTTTTGTTTAATCTCTTGGCAAATCATTGAATTTGTGTTTTGAATTTTGATAGGAATATGTCATTTTAAATTAAACTCTTTTCTCAGTAATTAATGGTAAAAGCGCAATGCTTGTGGGATGTGGCTATAAAGATTAACTCAAGTATAGATGGGATTTATCCCTTCAAACTACCGTACTACAATAGTTTTTGTTCACAGTATTTGCTGCTTTGATAATTTAGGAGAAGTCAAAAAAGTTTCTGCAGGAAGAACGGATGACGAAATTAAAAGCAAAAGATTTCTGTTTGTGGGAAAGGAGGGAACACTGAGGAATTTCGAGGAAGTTTTTTTCAGGAAAACTGACGGGAGAGAACTTAGAAGAGATTTTGAAGAGTGGTTAAAGAAACATTGATCATGATCATCATCACAATCACCATAATCATCACACTTATTATTACAATCACTATCATCAATCATTATAACCACAATCATCATCATCATTACCATCATCATCTCTGTCACCATCATCACAATCGTCACAATCACCATCATCATTCCCACCATCACAACACTATCACAATCACCATCAACACTCTCAACATCATTCTCATCATCACTCTCATCGTCACCACTCTCATCGTCACTACTCTCATCATCACTCTCATCGTCACCACTCTCATCATCTCTCATCGTCACCACTCTCGTCATCACTCTCATCATCACTCTCATCATCACTCTCACATCACTCTCATCATCATCACTCTCATCATCACAATCACCATCATAATCACCATCATGACAATCATCATCACCTTCCCCACTATCATCAAAATCATTACCACCAAAAGCGATCAATATCATTTCACTGCCACAACAGACACAAAACAGCTGATGACTAATTGAATGAACGCGTCAAACTTTTAAAGTTATTACGTGTATAGTTTAAAACGAAAATGGCCAGTTTCAATGGCACGCGCGCACGAAAATAAACGTGTTCCAATCTCAACTCTATTGCCTGTTTAAAGAAGTCAGCACTTGTGTACCTCGTGAGTAACAACAAATAATCCAATCTCAAGTATCTACGAATATGGTCTTTGGTAAAAATGCACAGCAATGAATGAGTATCGTGGGGGTGAAATGTCGACGAATGTGCTTGTAGACCGAAATTTGTGAACGGAATTGTGGACCGTAGACGGAGTGAAAGTGTCCTGCGAGCGTGGCTCAATGGTAGAACTTTTGACTTTCGTGTGCACGGACCTAGTTCGAGATCTTTTTTCCTTTTTCTTTTATTAAATCATTTGGAAAAAATTATGATTTAATCATTAGACTGTTTAATATTATTGTCCATTATATGAATGAACTGGCCCCAAGGGCCCTTTGATTTGATAATTGACTGGCACTGAAAGGGTTAATGTTCCGGATATTTATAAATCTCTTATGTAAACAATAACTCTTGTTTTTGATTCAATACTATTTTATGTGAAGTTTTTCCACACAGATTAGTTTTTGAATCACTGAAGAAGGCCAAGTTTTTTGCCCAAAAGTCTTTTAAAAACATTTTTAAAAGGAGAACTGAATGCTAAAACTAACCTACTTTTGTTTGAATCTACTGGTAAATTTGATAAACTCTGTTAAAATTTAAGTCAAATTATATTGAGAAATTAAATGAAAAAACGAAGGAAAGTCTATAGAAAACGTTCAATACCGTTGTGAGTTGCTATTAAGATTGTCAGCGGTTATTAAATGGTGGTATGACGTAGCTTACGATAGTCAAAGCTTATATAAATATGGCATTCTGCGTCGAAATGTTAATATGTTTTGGAGATCTATATCTTTCAAGGTTATTTTCTTTTATATCAGCCAAAAGCTGCACAGTAACCATATTTTCCTCTTTTTAATCATTCTAGTATCGTAACCTACTGACATCACATACTGAGCTATATATAAAAAGTCTTGTTGATTTGTTATAAAACTTGAAATTTTTCTCTCGGCTAATAGCTTAGAGTGTATATATCAGTTGCAGGTTTTTTTGTATGTATAAAATGCCCTTATCCTTTTAATAACAATGGCAAAAAAAACCCCAAACAATTCGATTGAAATTTTTTTCATGGTGTAATCTGCGTTTAAAGTTTTGAAAATTTACTTCCGGTTTCAGCTTTACCGAGCGATGGGAGGCTGGTAACTACCATATTATTTTCTAATCCATGACACTAAAAGCGGAATTTAGTAGTGAGAAACCGGTCCTGTTTTTATATCTGTCCAATTTCTTGTGAAATATGGCAGCGAGGTGTGTTTAAGCTACATAAAGTGAACAGATATATAGAAACAGGACCAGATTCTCACTACTAAATTCTGCTGAGTTAAACCAGGGTTCCTGCAGCTCAACAGCCATAAAATTTAAGGCATTTTTAATACCTTTTAATGCCGAAAGTAAAAAAATTTAAGACCTATTTTTCAATACGAAAAATCAGAAAAAGGAACCCTTAAACAATGTTATAAACAAGAGGTCCGTAATGGACGAAACTGTTTTATGAATATATCTTCTACTTTTACTTAAATCCAGTGTGTAAAAGGAAAATTTTAATTAACTTTTTTTAAATATTTACAATCACAATGACACATTAAACATTTTCCATGGTAAGCTAGATCAACACCTTCACAAAAATCTTTAAAACCGAATAAAGACAAAAAAGTTCTCATCAACAACGGCAGATTCATAGTAGTGTGGTGCACTCAACGCAATTGCTCCCGATATGCAGAGAATACTTCAACATTGTATCAAGATTTGGCTGCAAGAAAAACTCACTTTCATTCGTATTAAATATTTAATGCCTTTTAAGACCTCAAGAAGAAATTCTAACAAATTTAAGGCCTTTTTAAGGCCTTAAATCCGCAAAAACCAAAATAAAGATTTTTAATGATTTTTAATGACCCGCGAGAGCCCTGTAAACTATGTTTAAATGTTCAAACGATAAAAAGTCAGTGTTAGGGTTCATTTCTTCTTTAAATCAGAAACAACACTATTACTTCACTATAATTTTAATCAAGCCTGTTTACCATATTAACGGTTTTAGTATGCCTTACTTTTGCTATTCGTTTTATCATGATTTCCTTTTTTCTGTGGCAAATGCAAAAAAAGTTACCTTCAGTCATTGTCCATGAATCAGTTGACTTAGTTGGGTCGCAAATGTCTTTCGGGTGTTTTGGATGTTGCTCACCGCTTGTGTAACAAATTCCTTTAATGATGCAGGTGTGATTCTATGAATCATAAACCATTAATAGTTTAATGATGATAATAATAATAATAAGAGGGATAATGATATCACGTTATTAGGAACAGCTAGACTCTTGATGAAAGGTGTGATATATTTGAAGGATGCAGAAATAACACCCTTGGGATCCTCAGTTGTAGGCTACGAACCGCTACCAAGGAGAAAAAAGGCAAAAGAACAGTCTGCGAACGGTTACTACTACTACTTCTTCTTCTACTACTACTACTACTACTACTACTACTACTACTACTACTACTACTACTACTACTACTATTGCTACTACTACTACTACTACTACAACTACTACTTCTACTATTACTACTACTACTACTATTACTAGTACTACTATTACTACTACTACTACTACAACTATAACTATAACTATTACTACTACTACTACTACAACTATAACTATTACTACTACTACTACTAATAATAATAATAAGAAGAAGAAGAAGAAGAAGAAGAAGAAGAAGAAGAAAAAGAAAAATAATAATAGTGATAAGAATAAGCAGAAAATAAGAGACAATAGTTTGCTAACTATTTCTTTTTTACTCTGGTTCTGAACTACAACCCCCAAAAAGGCGTGATTTGGCACCCAAGTTAAAAAAAAAAAAAAAACACGGCTAATGTGCGACTACGAAGCAACGCGATCAAATGAGTTATAATTATAAGTGGTGGCAACTTTGTAGCGAGATGAAGAATCCTTTATAGGGAAATGAACTTTTCTTTTTTTTTTGGATTCATAAAAATCATCATAACCCACCACTACAAGGATGTATAATATATGCTATCTATACTTCTTGAAGTTCATCAAAGCAATATCCAACAATCATTATGCTCTCAATAGTAAGATACTAATAACCGAGGGTGAGGTCTGTATGGAAAAAGTATCAGATCGAGGTCTTGACAGTATGGAGCGAGCATAGCAAGATTTGTACAAAAAAGTCTGAGGTCTGATATTTTTACATACAGACTGAGCAAGCGAGGTTAATAAATTCTTTACTTCCGGTAATTTATCCCATGACGACGTCTACGGAAATCATCGGAAATATCCGACAGTTTTTGGAAAGCTTCGGAAATGTTGAAAAATTTTTTCTTATGCATTTTTGGAAAGAGAAAGAAAGTCTCCTTAAACTGTCAGAAAAAAAAATTATTAGAATAATCACATTCGAATTATTTTATATTCCAAACTTTTATTTCTTCCTACCCTAAACCTACAGCATTAAAAATTCTCAGGGAAACATAACCATTGACCCCCCTAGATTGCTTGCGTCTTAGGCACTCGAAAACTCTCTACCCTTCAGTCCAACCATCTCAAAAAATCCTGGTGACGCCTATGCTACAATAGCTTTTATAAGGTAAGGTCCACGAGCTAAAAAGGAATGAAATATTATGAATCAAAAAATGAAACAGGAAAAAATTGGTATTTTACCTTAACTGTCTTACAAGCTCCATCTTCAGTACAACTAAAACAGTTTGAATCGTAAACAACAATGCTGAGTTTGTTGCTGGCTTTAACTCTGTTGTTAGAAACTGAGATTTCAATCTTAAGTGGGCCATCAAACTTCCGGCCTCTCACGAAGTCAACAGCAAGGTTACAGCGCACCTCATTGCTACTATCATAAGTTGCCATGGAAACGGCTTCTTTGCCTGACTTCACCCATTTGTTTTTGAATAACTGAAATCAAACAATTTAGGTGTAAACAAGGATTCACCTATTACCTTGACTACATTCTGTAACCCTATTAGAAACTGGGGTATGTATGGTAATGAGAGAAAAGTGTAAACAAGGATTTACCTATTATCTTGAATACATTCTGTAACCCCTTAGTTACTGGGGCACTTTAGGTAATGAAGGAAAAAATGTAAGCAAATATTTATCTAATATCTTGACTTCATTCTGCAACCCTATTAGAAACTGGCGCTGTATGGTAATGAGAGAAAATGTGCAAACAAAGATTCGCCTATTATCTTGACTTCATTCTGCAGTCTTATTAGAAACTGGTGTATGTATAGTATTAAGGGAAAGGTGTAAACAAGGATTCCCTATTATCTTGACTACATTCTGTAACACTATTAAAAACTGGGCCACGTGTGGTAATAAGGGAAACATGTAAATAAAGATTCATCAATTATCTTGACTACATTTTGTAACCCTATTAGAAACGGGGACATGTATCGAGGGAGAAAGTGTAAGCAAAGATTCATCAATTATCATGACTTCATTCTGAAACCCTATTAGAAACTGGCGCATATTTACTATAAATTATATCGTAATGAAAAGAAGTACATTTTTAGAATCTTAACTGATTTAGTTTGACTATTAATAATATACATGAAAAAATTACTCGATTCTGATTGGCTAGGAGCAGTGCAGTTTAAGCATAACACCAGTGCAAAAATGTGTAATACGAGTGCAAAATGTGTAACACCAGTGCAAATTACAAATGTTTTTCGATTGG
>JAOBBB020078682.1:0-13768 GCA_025331005.2 Zoanthus gigantus
AAAACTGATGACTGCCAAAGACAATGCAGCTTTGGCATCGAGTAAATGTAAGACCACAGACATCCCAAGCTGCATTCTACTCTAGGCAAAATCCTTTGGCTGGGCATGAGTAAACGCACCATAGTGCATCTAGTTTCAAATCTGACGAGATGCCAACAATGTATGCTGTTTGTGAAATCTACATGACACATAAAAACACTAAACTGCAAAAGAAGAATTCTAGTTCTAAGCCATTTATACGATCACAAGTCAAGTTTTTTATGCTGATATAAAAAATATTTCCTGGTTTCAATTAAACTTCCAAAAGGGGGGTCAGCTTATAGAGGTTAATACCTGAAACTCACTTTTTTGGCTTTGAAAACAGGGGTTGGCTTATACAAAAGGTGGGCTTATACACTGGGATTTATGGTATATATCGCACCATGATCTCTAATTGTTGCACTTCAGTGTTTAGGCTTTCTACATACAGAGAGACAAGTGTCAATCAGACAAGTTTTGTCTAGAAAGGCCTCATCAGTAATGCACCATGTTGAAATGTGTGACACTTCATATAATATACATATAAAGTCCTAGTCCTAAACTCTTATTTTCTGATGCAAGTTGCAGAAAATTACACGAATAATGTCCATGTACATCAAAAGTGCAAGGTAACATAACATGTGAGGAAAGACTGGGTCTGAGGAAAATAGAAAGAAGAAAGAAACAGGAGGGGATTATAAGCTACAAGACAGATAAGTCAGCTTGTTTTTCAATTGACACTGTAGCAAACTACCATTCCTCATGTCAGCCTAATGTTGAAAATGACACTACAGTAACACAGGAAATACACAAATGAGCTAAGAAGAAAGCTAACATACACTCAGTATTATGAAAGGAGAAGGAAAGCCAGGAATAAAAAGTAACTTGCTAGTTGTAGATTGTTCACTGGCCTTTCTGTCCATCACATGCGAAGAAGAGAGGCAGAGTGCCGGTTATTACAAGGTGTGCTCCAAGTAAGAACAATTAAGAACGACCCAACAACAACAATTAAGACTGGCCCAATCCAAGAAACCAGACAAGAATGAAATGCACAAAATGTTAACTGAGGCCCTCAGGATTGCTCTTAAATTCATCGTGAAAGACCACATCATTATACACCTTTGACAACAAGATAAAACTTCAGTCTCAAGGTGGACCTATAGGCCTACAGTTCATAGGTGTCCTAGTGCAGATACTCATGGTATAATATGACAAAAAGCTGACAAAGAAGATGGACAAAATGAAGATCAGTTTGAGACTGTACAAGAGATATGTAGACAACATCATCACTGTCATAATTAAGACCTGACATGATGGCAACACCACTGTTGAGGATGAAACCAGTATACAGTCATGTAGGATGGCACCAAATGAGACAATGTTTCTTTTTCAATCAATTGGAAACAGTAAACATCCTTCCATTCAGCTAGAAATCAACAACATACATACCAAAAACTACCACTCCCTGAACTGAAGATGTGAGAAGGAGAACAAACAGCAAAAACCAATTATTCTATAAATTACATTCTATATAAATTATATTATGTAAGAAATAAAACACATTCTCCGTGCCCTCATACTAAAAATCAAGGTGAAAATTTGGGAGAATTTGAGGGCAGATCTGTGGCCTTTTGGGTGAAAACGAAGATGCAAGCAAGGGTTTTCACCTGCTCCAGAATTCTCACAAACTTTGCCAAGGGTTTCACCAGGTTATGGGCACAGAGAACATGTTTAATTTCTTTTTTGAAATTATTTTTTTCCATCTTGACAAAGACAATATACAATTAAGCAAATATGTATACTTTAATTTATTTTGTGAAACTGAAGACAGCTATATTGCTTGAGTCATTTTTGTGCTTCATAGCACCATGAAAACACACTTTTGGATCCATCAAAATGCACATACTATCCAAAATATTTTATAAACTATTCTAATCCAAGAAGTCTTGATGATGGACATCTGAACAACATGATGCTTTGTCTACCATTGTCGGGCTAAAATCAGAGAATTTAAGTGGTCAAGTCAGCAGTGAGTGCATACTGGAACATCCTTATGTGAAATGCCGAACAGAGAAGCACCCATGTACAGGTTACATAGAAAGCTGGGGAAATGTGAAGTCTGGTATAAGAAAAGTGGATACAAGTCTCTGATCTTTGTACCAGAAACCCCTGGTTCCACCTTGAGCCACTGGTATCAAGAGGAAATGAAAAATTCTGATTTAAGATCAAATTTATTGAGCAAGCTGGAACCACCCTGAGGGTTAGAATACCAGTAGTCCATGGAGATCGGCAAAGAAAGATCGGAGATGTTGAGACACACAGATATATTTTATGATATGAGAGAGTTGGACAAGGAATTTATATGTATGTTATACAAGTGTCAAACAAATTTTAATATTTCACCTTGAAAAGTTCTGATGGAAATTTTGAACCACTGAATATGTAAAGGATCATCTATGGAAAAAATACATTTGTTAAAAAAATTCACATCACTTACCCTTGATATGAATTAAGAAAAGAGTAAAAACAAATTGATGGCATGCAGGCTGGCCCGTTTCTGACCTTTCTAATATTTTCCTTCAGGGCAACAAGACTCTCACTTTCTTTTTCATTGGTAGATTTTGATTGTCTCCCTTCCTTGACTCTGTGACTATAAGCTGGTGCTGTAGCATTGTCCAGCTCTTCCATATCAAGTTCCCCATTTCCTTGTCTTAGTCCGGGCTTAGTGTGAGCAATGTCAATATTCAAGCACTTATTTAACAGATGAAGCAACAGTAAATGATCTCCGCTCTTCAAAAACTGAAGTAAATAAGTGAACATCTTGTTGCTTACCTTTAACATGTATTTACTACGCCGAAAATTCGAGGCTATATCACTCGATTTCAACCGCTCAGAGTCAGTGATTGCTTGAAGATGTTGTATTTCTTCCTTGTGTTCCGTCACAAAGTCTGTGCTGTACTTGGTGAAATATGCCTGAGCTAGCAACAAATGGTTCTTCGAAATAAGTTCTAAATAAATATTTACAAACAGTGGGAATAATAATTTTGACAACTCGATTCTATAAGCTTGATTTGATCCTGTCACAAAAGACTTCAATTTAGCATACTGTTCTTCATATACTGACGGGTCAGTTGTATTTATTCCGAAAGAGAGGACATTTTGTAAGCTACTTTCATTTGCCACAGAGTTCTTGAAAGCCATGTCTTCAAGTTTTTGTTCAGTAACAATCTCCTTCAAACCTTCCGTTTCAGTGTATTTTCGTTTTTTGAGAAAGCTTGATACTGTCGTAGTAATCAGTTCGTTCTTTAATTTCTTAGCATTGGTACTCATACTTTTTTTAAAAAAAACATGAGAAAGATGACTGACAAACTAACTCACTCCCTAACTTCGGCCATCTTTGCTTCTCGCTTAACAGCAACTTCGTTCCCAGGCTCATTTCACTGTCATCACTAGGTTAGTGAAATAAGCCTGGGTACGAGGTTGGCTTTAGCTACTCCACAGCCGCTGACAGAAATATATGCTCACGATTTTCGGGTATACATGTAGTACATACGTTTTTATTTATCTCTCATGCATTCACTCCGACGAAGGACTACAGTCCGAAACGTCAGTTTAAACATTCTTTTCACTACGGTGTAGAACTTACCTATTTGTAAAACTGTTTCGGTGGAAACACCGACGCAGCATCCATTTATTTGAAGTGTAAACTTGGGTTGCCTGTGGAAAGGACGTGTCAAGTGTAAAGTTCATGTGCGGTGTTTGTGGTCAGTGCATTCAAAAGAAATCATCGAATGCAAGACTTGTCTTTTGGTTTTACAGCCAGGTATGTTTTAGCAGAAAAACCGAGACAACGTGATTTGTGCGCAAACAAGTTGAGGAATTCCATCTTATCTGAATGTTGTTAATAACTTCTGACTGTTCGCCAATGCATGCATTAGATGCAGTGTTATAATACACCGTAGTCTCACACGCACTCACTCCGACGACAGTTCCAAAATTCTTCTCACTACGGTGTAAAACTTATCTATTTGTAAAACTGTTTCGGTAGAAACACCGACGCAGCATTCCATTTATAAATTGTACCCGATGTTCACATTTCTACCGGAGTAGATTCATATCTATACGTTCTAACACAAATATTTTTAGTAACTCGTTAAATATATTTTTATAAAATTGATGAAATTGTCTTGCGAAGGACTATCGTTCGAAACGTTGGCTCCTGATACATGTCATTTCATAAGCGATGATCACGATAATTTGTTGCCCAACTTACCAGCGAAAATAGGTGCTAATGAAAAATCACTGTAATGAAGTTTCTCGGCCATTTATTTTTTTATTCTCATTTTGAATAAGGGTGTGTTTTGGGTAAATACTTTTAATAGTGGGTACGTCACTGATTTTAGTTATTAAGAATATGTCTTGTGATTCAAGCATGACATTACTAATATCCTTGTCTATTTTTCTTGGATCAGTGATTATAAACTCCAGCTTATTAATATTATCAGAAATTTTTTATTACAGTAAATGAGACTTAATTACATTGGCAATCAAGAATTACAGCTTCAGTATTTTACATTTAAAATTAAAAGCAAGAAAAGCTAATCTGCTAGTAGCTCCATATAGATTTATAGTTTATTTTAGGTACTGACAATGTTTTCCTTGACTGGGTCTGAATGGAAGTGACAACTTTATTATCTACAAGCTTGAATGTTAGTTTCGTCTTTGCTATCAAACCAGAAAAAAAGTATGGTAAGTAGAATTTATTAGAAACTCCCGAGAGAACTGAAACTGGTTATACATCATGATTCAAATACAATCTTGAACACATTTGATATTCAAGAATAATATTTTGTTGTTATAGATAGGCCTTTTTGAGTTAACATGTCTTTATATAATGTTTGAGAGTGGAAAGCTTTACCTTAGAAGTGACGAGAAAGCTGTATAAAACTTTTCTGAAAATTGCTTGATATTTATTAATATTTTAAGGCTATCATATGGAAAGAAAATATCTAGTCAAAAATAAAGAAAAAGTTTCCAATATATATATATTAGGATAAACAAGCTTTATTGACATGACCTTCGTTTCAGGTATTGCTAAAGCATATAACAAAACTAATTATAACTAAGTTCATCAAAACTTACATATATACATGTATATATATGTATTGGATAAAATTATTAGTGCTGTTGAAAATGTAAGAGCATCTCAAAGATCATTTGCTGAGGTTACGACTAGTGCACATATTACTTGAAATAGATAGTTTTTAAAAAAAATATCCAAGCTATATGTTTGTCATACATTATTCAATAGTGTACATATTAAATACACAGTCCAATTCCTTGCATATAAGATTAAATGATACATGTTGAATACTAACAAAAGTGTTTTTGTTTATTGTACTTTTCAGTTGTTAGAAGTTGAGAATGTTTACAGCATTACCAGTGGTTGTGAAAACATTCTCTGCTGCCAAAGCAGCTTATTTTCAAGAAGATGAGGTGAGAAAAAGTATAATCCCATTTTGTGTCTGCTAGGTACTAAGCTGGGATTTCAATTAATTGGTCATTTGAGTCTTTTAATGTTTTCTTGAATGTTTTCTTGTTGGTAAAGTAACAATTTTAAAATTATGTTATTAAAGTTGTAGGGTACTTTTCCCTTTGGGCAATTCTTGCTGAATATTTCATAAGACTGTTGAGAAGGAAAGTTTTCTTGATTTGTACAAGATATAGACTGTTGTAAAGATAATCAGTGGTGATTAGTTTACAGTTCCTTTTAAGATCAAGAAACAATGAAAGCTTGGAAAGTTGGCATCAGTTTAAGTTTAAAACTGTTGTTGATAATAATGTTTTCTATCTTGATATTAAAATGCATTTTTGTGGTGAGCGTTTGATTTTTTTTAAATTTTCCATTTGTTATTTTAATTTTTTTATACTGAATTTTTGCACTTATATTTTAAGTACTCAAGTTCCTGATTTAATTTCATTAACCGAGTTTGCAAAGTTATTAAATCTATTATAAAAAGTACAGAGTTAATGCCAGTGTAGGTTTTTCAGCAAGTTATTAAGCATTTCAGTTATTTCACACAGTTCAAACAAAGTTAATTATAATTTATTATTGGTTATACGTTGTCACACGACACTTTTGACTTGACAAAGTTTAATTCTTAATATTATATATTTCACCTCCAGGGCCCAGTTGTTCAAAAGGCAATTAGCACATAATTATAACCCAGGGTTAAATATTTATCCCATGACCTTGTTTCAAACCTTACAGAGACGGATTAGGTCTTTACATTTTGGATTAACAAGTTTTTTCCAAGGAAAATCTGAACAGTATTATTTAAAATCTTGAACTATAATCTTTTAATTAGAGAAGGAATTGCCAATGTAATTTTTGCCTAACCCAGGGTTAAATCAAACCCACTTTTAAACAGAACAGCCCAGCCTCACTTCAAAACAGATGTGCCCATCAAAAGTTTGCAGCACCTAAAAATAATAACTATTATTTGTTTAAACATTTAATTTTCTGTTATAAGCGATTATTTTATTCTAAAGATAACCATCAGCAATTGAAACCATCCTTAATAACTACCTGCCAATTAAGCTCAGTAATAGCCACATTTATGCATTGCAAGCTTATTTTTTAGTTTATAGGTGTGATTTTTGGTTTGTGTATGTTGTAAGAAAAGTGAAATTTGTATATCAAAAAGGAGCTGTTGTGACTTTTTACTGCAGACTGCAGTTTTTTTGCATTAGTCAATCTTAACTAAACTTCAATTAAGTCAAACATACTTATATAGTAAAACTGATTGCCTGACAAGGGTATTCCATGTTAAATTTCATAAGAAAATTCTTATGGTATGATTGCGTAGCAGTGGTGCAATATAAATTTTTTGAGTGAAATTTAGCATAGTACACTCTCATTTGTAAGGCAACAAATTTCACTTAAATCACACACATAGTGACAATGCAGTATTGGTAAAAAATAGTGTTAGGAAACAAATCAGTTGGCAGTTTATGTTAGAGTTGATGCAATTATTTTCCATGGCAAAGTCAGGCAGTTATTAAAGTGGGATTTGAATCTGGAATAATGGCATCCAAATGCAGCAAACTGACCTCCGAGCCCCAACTTAAGAGTTTGAAAAGAAATATTCACCAATACCATTTGTTTTTATTTTATGATGTCCTACAACTAAAAATACCTTTTAACTTTAAGTTCTTTGTTTTGAAACGTTATGGATATATATGGTGATTAAATAATCAGTATATTTGTTTCATTAATAATTTTGCATTTCTTTATCTGTTACAGATTTCCAAAGTATTGAGTAAGTTTAATGTTAGTACAGAATCACTTGAAAAAGTGATAAACCTTCTCAATCAAGATATGATAGATGGACTTTCTGCTGATCCAGCTAATCGTGCAAAAAGCCCTCTTAAAATGGTACCAACCTTTGTTCGATCAATTCCGGATGGAACTGAGACAGGCGACTACCTAGCCCTTGATCTTGGTGGAACGAATTTCAGAGTACTTCTTGTTCAACTTTGTCGTGACGAAGTGCATATGGAGAATGACATTTTTCCATTAAATGAAGCACTGATGACAAGTGATGCTGTGACATTGTTTGACTATATTGCAGACTGTATTGATATTTTCTTAAAGAAAAGAGGAATCACAAACAAGTTCTTACCCCTAGGATTTACATTTTCATTTCCAGTTAATCAGCTGAGTTTAAACTCAGGAAAATTAATTTGCTGGACAAAGGGTTTTACGGCAGAGGGAGTAGAAGGAGAAGATGTTGTTAAACTGATGAGTGAAGCTCTTCAGAGAAAAGGGGTAAGTCCATTTTCAATTAATCCGACTGTCGGCAAAATGTAAACTTAGGAGAACTTTTTTGCTGGATCAAGGGTTTTACAGCAGAAGGAATAGAAGGAGAAGAGATTGTTAAACTCTCTTGCGAGAAAGGGGTAAGTTTGAATTAAATTGCAAATCTTCAATTCATCATCATCATCACCACCACCACCATCATCATCATCACCACCATCATCATCATCACCACCATCATCATCATCACCACCATCATCATCATCACCATCATCACCACCATCATGATCATCATCACCACCACCATCATGATCATCATCACCATCATGATCATCACCATCATCATCATCACCATCATCATCATCACTATCACCACCACCACCATCATCATCATCATCATCACCATCACCATCATCACCATTACCATCATCATCATCATCACCATCATCATGATAACCACCATCACCGTCACCACCATAATCATGATCATGATCATCACCATCACCATCTTGGTTTTGATTGGTCAACAAGTGTATTTCCAGAGCGCTATGAAGCACGAAAATGACGTGAGCAATATGATTAGCTGTCTCCAAGTTGTGAGAATTTACAGTTTCATGAAAGAAATAAAACTATACATACATGCTTTGTATATCGTGTTTCTCTCTATTGAGTCGCAAAATTATAATTTTATAAAAGTAATAAAACATATTCTCCGTGCCTTCATAGTTTGGTAAAAACCTCGTATAACTAGCCCTCAATATACATTAAAATACCTTTATTTTTGATATGATCCTTAAAACACAGAGCTGGGAAATAAACTTCATCACACAGTCTACTGGAGTCTGGAGACACACAAGAGCTCGGTACTATCAGATGATCAATGTATGAAGTATTGTGTAGAACGGAGTCCGAAGTCTGTTCTCCAACTGGTACTCTAGGCTGCACTAGTTGCTGGCCACTATGCGAAGTATCGTCTAGGACACTCTCAGATAACCGCTCTTCAACTAGTTCTTCTAACTGCGATTTTGCCGATAAACAAACAGCTTCAGTTGCTTTACGTTTTCTCAAATGTTGTAGTGCAGGAAAGCACGTCGATTGATTATTTTGGGAACGGGATTCTTTCGGAGTTTGAGAACTTGGGACTTCACTTTCTTCCATGCTCAATGAAGAAGGAAGGCTTTCACATCTTGTTGTTTGGGGAGTTAGAGAACTTGGGACTTCACTTTCTTCCATGCTCATTGAGGAAGGAAGGCTCTCACATCTTGTTGCTTGAGGAGTTAGAGAACTTGGGACTTCACTTTCTTCCATGCTCATTGAACAAGGAAGGCTTTCACATCTTGTTGTTTGGGGAGTTAGAGAACATGGGACTTCACTTTCTTCCATGCTCATTGAAGAAGGAAGGTTTTCACATCTTGCGGCTTCAGTTCCTTCTACCATCAATGAAGAAAGAAGGTTTTCACTTCTTGTTGTTTGAATACAATTTCTACTAGTTTGAGATGCAGTGGCATCACACCTAAACTCTGCAGCAGAAAGAAAAAGTAACATTTGCAGTTAGCACAGAACTTAATCTGCAGTTTTTTCACAAAGGTTATGACACTGCTTAAAAGGGGCTTTTCAGTGACAACTACAACAATAGAATTAACTATACAAAAATATATACTAAAAATTATTAAAAAGTAAGGCAATAAAAACACACAGTTATATTAAAAAATAAACGTTTTCACTCAACATCTTCAGGTATGGCTTTGTTGGTTGATCTTGGCCTTCATGTTAATGCTTATGTCAAGACAATAGGCTTTGTTAGGAGATGACGTTGGGAAAAAGATATAATGAATTCGAACTGGTCCTTCTCAATAAAATTTTGGAGTTGAGAAACACTTTCATTTCGGTTTGAAGCTGTGCACCCTTGTAAGTTGTGGAGTGTAATGTAGCATATCTAATGCAAATAGCGCGTCGTGTATTTATGTTTTGACCGATGATTCTCACTCTGCCTTGAATCACCGCAGACTTCCAAGTTTACACACGTGATAGTTTACGGCTTTAATCTCCATAACCAGTGTGCACTTGCATTCAATGGGAAGTCGAGCCCCAAGGAGAATACGTTTCCCCCGTTTTTTCCTGGTTCTTGGGTAGCTTACCTAATTCAGTTGATACGTTGTTTTTATACAGATAACATGTTTTTAGCCTAGTATCTCGTTTAGTTTAATCGAATATAGAAGCAGAATTGTTACACATGTATTCACTTTTATAAATCTACAATAGATCTTGAAGGGCCATGTCTATATTTATCTATCTCACAATATCAGTTACTTAATATTGATTAAAGGAGAACTGAACCCTAAAATTGATTTTTCATCGTTTGAACATTTTGGCCTAGTGAAACAGCTGTATATGAAGTTTTTTTAAGCTGTTAGCCAAGCAGTTCAAAAAAATTTGATGTTTTGTAATGATTCGACAAGATTTGATCGGCGGCTCAATATCAGATGTCAGCGGTTGTTTATGACGTAGTTACGATACTAGAATGATTAAAACGAGGAAAAACATGATTACTGTGAGGCTTTTGGCTGCTATGAAAGAAAAACAACTTCACGAGACACAGATTGCCCAAAAAATATCAAGATTATGAAGCACATTGCCATATTTAAGCTCCGAATATCATAACTACGTCATACGATACCACTGACAATCTCATTAGCGACCAAGGTATCAAACCTTTTCAAGAGAGTTTTCTTAGTTTCTATATTTAGTTTCTCTATGTAATTTGACTTTAATTAAAAAAAAAATTCACAGAGTTAATCTACTATACCGTCCAATAGATTCAAACAAAAATATGTTAGTTTTAGCATTTAGTTCTCCTTTAAGCTTAGAATTATCATCTGATCAGTTACAAAGGCTTACAGCTCTTTAATAAGAATCTTTTCGACCAGAATTAGAATTAAAAAGTGCGATATGTAACATCTGCAAGCAATAAACTTTCTACTTGCATCTTACTCGAAAAGTTCAATGATATAAAAACATACATTTAAAAAGAAGTAAAACAAAAGATTTGCAAACCAGAGTGATTTTCGAGTGACTTACTTAATTCTTTTTAAAATAATAAAAGAAATTATGTTTCTTACCAGGCATAGCATCTAATTTTTCCTTCTGATCACGAGGAATAAACACGTGTAAGTTCTCCTTTAAAAGTGACTCTTCAATATCTATTTCGCTTCCAGACGTCAAACCCGTTATTCTCTGAAGTTGATTTACTCTCCAGAGATACCGAAGTCTGTTTGCAAAAGGAGGATGGTACATACTGTTGATCACATTCTCCTCAAACTGCCGGTTGCCTTCTCCACCAACAAATTTAAAATATTCCACCATGACAACAAACTCAGCTTTGTCCTAGAAAGTATCGGTAGGCATATTAGGTTTTACTGAAGTACACATCTAATATTAGAAGAAACAACTATGCAGGAACAGGTAAATGTCAAAACTGGCAAAGTTTTACTACAGCCTTAGCTGCACTACTGTTTATAGCCATAATCACAGCTTTAATTATGCCATGTAGCTTTAAGAGGAGCTAACTGATATCTAGCAAAAGCTAAAGGTTTTGCGGTGCGATCATTATTGTTTGTGATTGATGTTTTCAGTATAATAAACCGCTCCTTTCAGAGCAATCTTTGTACTGTTGTTGATTAGATTATTAAATAAATGCTGTACACGATGTTAAGAAAATGCCCCATCCCCCAAAAAACACTTTGGTGGGCATCTTCTTCACTATATCCGCCTTTTTTGTGTTATCTATTTTCCCTATGTAGCTAACTTGAAGTAACGATAACGGGCACTAAGGCCACGTTGCATGATGGGGCCTAAAAAGGCCAAAACAGCTGTCTATCGCTGCTAGCATTTAAGCTTACTATTTTTATGGTAGTTTTAAGGGGTAAAACCAGCTACCAACGTGACCATAGTGCCATTACTGTGGTTTCAAGTTAGCTACTAGCACTTTTGTGCTATCTATACTAGACGTTGATCTTTATAGCTACATCCCACAAGCACTGCGCTTTGACTACACCTTATATTCCGTATCGGGCTTACCGGAGAATTTCTACCACTTGCCCAACTGATCTTTTTCTTTCTTCTAACATTTTTAAACACCGTACACGCTTGAACAACTAACAAAGCGAAGATAATGAAAGTATGAAACCAATATTTCGAACCGTGCTGTATTTCGCGCCGAAATATTAATACAACTGTGACTGAAGGGTAATATGAGTTTCGCTGACCCGATCAAATGCCATGGCGTACAATTCAATAAAACGAGGTATGATCGAATATCACGGCCTACGATCAAATGCCATGCAGAAAAGTTTGAATGGCTTCTAGATACGATCGAATGCTATGTTGGTACAATCGGATACATGTTGTTATGATTGAGGGCATGTAGATACTATAATTATATGTTATAAAGGTACGATTGAATGGCATGTGAGCTTCATTCAAATATTGTCCAAAATTCCCTTTCGTAGACTTTTACTCCATGAAGCTACATGTGGTGTCGCTGACACACAAGAAAGGAGCACGGATATTGAAATTATAATGAATCTTTACAACTACCCACAATATATACAAAATAAAGTACTATATAGAGGGGAAAATGTAAACAAGATATTACTGTAAAACTTTCTAAAAAGGCAAAAACCAAGACTTTACTTGTCGGTTGTCTCATGTCGGTGGTGTCTCATGCCCATATATAGTGTAATCCAATATGGTGGATTATATAAATGATGCTAGTTTCAATTCCCCATTATGGATGACACGTCCAAACTTTCCAAAATAAAAGAACAAACAATTATCTTCCAAATAAGGTGAAAATGCATCCCTTCAGTTTTATGCTATTTTTTATGAATTTTTCTCCTATCAACTAATCAGCGACTGGGATTTTAAGTAATGTTATTAAAATTGATTGAAACCAGGGACTTTGCCACGCGGTGCTCTCGTTTTGAAGCAAATCGTTACCATTTATTTCTAACCTTAAAATACCAAACATTCTCTCTCTGAGCAGAACAATAAAGAACAAATGTCGGGTATTTTGTAGTTAAGTAAGGCTAACCTTTAATTAACTTGATTAATCTTTAATTAACTTGATTAACTATCAATTAACTTTGCGTTAAGTACTGCATCAACAAAACACTTACCACTGTACAGTTCAGCTGTGGTTCAATGTGATATTTCTTGACAGAAATTAGACCCCCCTTGATCTCAGCTAGTGTCTTTCCTTTTCTGTCGCTAATTGAGATAAATTTATGAAATATAAGTGCTGTGTGCATGTATGGAATAGGAAAATCTTGTTCATAACTTGCTTATGCAAGTGTACTACAAGAAATGTTTTATTTAGAACTGAGATGGATTTGTGCTCCCAAAAAAGGGCATGACGATGCATCTATCTTGGAGAATGAAGTCAAAAATGGCAAAAAAAATAAAATACTTAAATTTCATTGTCAGGACAATTAAAGACAAGAATAAAAATATTCAAAAACGTATCTTTAAACACGGTGCTCACTGACTGTTGATAACAAATTCTCCAGGGTAAAGAATTTATTTTTCCAAGACCCAACCCCAAATTCTCTCTCGATCGGCAAAAAACAAAACGATATCAAATAATTTCTGTGACTCTAGCAGCAATTGATACCGAGTCTTTATAAATACAAAAAATACAATAATGAGCTAGATGCATTTGCATTTGCAGGTTTTGGTTTGTGTATAAACTGAAGAATGTGTTTCCAAACATTTCCAGTAGTTTTACAGGAGAACATGGAAGTTATCTGTTTTTTACAGGAGAACATGGAAGTTATCTGTTTTTCCAGGAGTTTTCCAGGAGAACATGGAAGTTATCTGTTTTTCCAGGAGTTTTCCAGGAGAACATGGAAGTTATCTGTTTTTCCAGGAGTT
>JAOBBB020078773.1:0-13764 GCA_025331005.2 Zoanthus gigantus
AACACTTTGCCAAACATATACGATTGAGTGGATGATTTTCATGACAAGGTATCTCGAAATTTTTGTATGTATATTATTAATAAGTAATCATACGGTTTTTCTCGTTCAATTTGGGATTAATTTGCACTTGTGAGTAGCGGCTCGTGCAATTTTAGCTTTTTGAAAAACTCACTCGTGCAAATTAATTCCAAATTGAACTCGAAACCGTATGATTACCTATACTAAATGAAAAGAGTAATCGTACGCTAACAGCTAAGTCATTACAAGCCATGTGGCCAGTGGAGCCGGGGGTCAAACCGGGGACCTTATGGCTAGAAGGCAGAGATTTTACCAATTGCACCAATCATGCCCACCCTAGTAATTGTAAGGATAGTGGTTGTATATGCAGGTCTAGGGCTACGACGAGTAATTTAAAAAGGATTTTACTTCGTTATACATAGCAGGCGCAGTGGACAAGCTGTTAGCTGTACTGTTTCGTGGGAAATACTTTTCGATACATTCCAGTAAAAACAGATGTTACCGTAAAAGATCAAATTTTTACACAATTCGGCAGGATCTACTGCCATCAGAACGATGATCGCACATTTTAACATTTTTAAACAAGTTGGTCAATCACCATTATGCCGCGAAACGAGGCTCTCGGAGTGGTTTACCTTAATAAAATAGAGCATTAGGTTTAGTCAAGACATCGATTTGTTTTCATCTCAGAAACTTGAGATTAACGACCCCTTCCTTGTTAGTTTCTATAGATTATCATTATCTGCATAGAGATTGGAATAGCAGTAAGTGTGCATCTATTTTTATTCTTTTATTTGCAGGGCTTGGTATCACACCCTCGTCCGCCATTACGACAAGAGGTTCAGCAAAAAGGCAGCAAAATCGCTCCGTTGTCCTTCATCGATCGTTGATTATGGTACAAGACACGCCTAAAGGACGAACTCGCAAGCTGGGTCAGCTGCGTGTCACCGTAAGCAGGACGCCAGCATCGTCCAAACAGGGAATGCTAAGTATGCCATCTACGATTGATAACGGTCTTTACACCTTTTGTACTTCCTTTCGGAAGTCTCATTTAAGAAATTTGTGAGTTTAACACTGCAGCTATTTTTTTCGCAAACCCCGCTCTTGTTTGGTTCTATCTTCCCTCTTCTTTGCTTATTAATTTTCCACATACGGAGATTGCATAGAGACAGAAATGTTTTGGCATTGTGGGTTTGTAGTTATACCTGAGCGGTTCAATGGCTGCTACACTCAAAATCTGTCTGGAATTAAACAGTCACAATCATAAATTTGAAAGAAGTAAAGAAAAGCCGATCATGACGTAGATTTTTGCGATTAACCTCGAAAATGGCTAGTTCAGATAGTGATAAAGAAAGACACTTTTCTCGTCATAAGGAGAAACACTAATTAGCAGAGAAGAAGGAATTGTCGCTTTCGTCGACAAATAAAGGACATATTTCACTCTCACTTTCCCTCTTAATCAGTTTGCACCTACCCCTCTTATTAAATTTTTTCCCGATTTTTACCCCTCCGCTTATTCCTGTTGAAATTGAAATTGTTTATGTAAAATATGTGGCCGTTTTAGTGATGTGTTGCGAGCCTCACTTTCATGTTTTATCTACTTCTTTTCGCTCCTCGTGTTTGAAGTAGTTGTGTTTTGTTAGTTTATTGCTGAATAATAAGTGTGAAACAACAATAACAACAGAAATTCTTTCAAGAGGTAATAGAAAGTCTAGTATCCTGGTTGACCGAATCAGGAAAAGGGTGGATTCATTAAGTTGTTATGAAACTTGCAAAATGGAGTGGTTTCATTTGTCTTGACAAGTGTCTTTTGTCCAGAATCCGTTTTTAGAGTACCATATTAAGATATTACTAGCTCAGTTTTGCTAAGAAGCTGGGCAAACAACTTCGATATTCAACAAATTTTGCAGCATTTCTTTTGAACTGTCAGGTAAGAAAAACAAAACATGTTATTATTAGTTCTAAAATCTAGAAGAAAAACGACTTTCCGCTTCTTGTGTAAAATGGAAGAGCATCCAGGTAAAAGCATATAACTACTAAGTATATAAAATATCTCATTTTCTATGAAGGTTTATCCAGAAGTTACTTCCAGAGATCGTTTTTTATGTACTTAGTAGTTTTTACTTCTTGATTAACTAAATTAAAAATAAAACACTCGAAGCACGTGGAGAATTCCTTTCTTTTGTTTTGACCTGTTCTATGCAAAAAAAAAACAACTATAGTTCTGAAACAGAGGAGAAAAAAACGACGTTCTGTTTCAGGCTTCCTAATAAAATAGATAGTAAATATTCACAATTGCAAACTGATTCATGTAACACTGTCTTGATGCACGTGGAAAATAGACTGAGGGAGAAACGTGTCTTAATCCAAACCATTCTATGTCTCTCGTCACCTTGACTGTTTTTAACCTATGGCGTGAACTTCGACCATATCAGATGCAACCAGAATGGGATTATCACATCTACTTTAAGAAACAGAAAAGGTCAATGACCTCGATTTTTTTTTGTGTTAAAAATAACAACGTTTATCGAAAAGAACGTGACTTGAATTGAATTTTTCTAAATGCTCTGTGTCAATCCTTTCTGGCGAATTCTTGTACATACCTTTTTAACAACGGCTAATGTTTGGAACTAAACTGAATGCTATGATTGTTTTGAAGATTTTGCAGTGCAATGTTTACAAAACAATCCTATATATAAAAACACTAGTGAGTTTTCAAAAGGTCTCAATAGCACAAATATAGCGACAATTTTTAAAAATAAAACGACTCTTTTAATGCCATGGGACATGTTTCGATGTTACTTAACATTATCTTCAGCCATATGAATTAATGTTACAAAGTGAGTGAATATATATATGTTATTTGCCAGCCGGGAGGTCCGTATTGAGAAAAACTGTGCCCGAGGTCTTGCGTAAGACCGAGACCTCTGCAGTACATAGACGGAGGGCACAGTTTTTCTCAATACTTCCCTCCGGCTGGCAAATAACATTTTTATTCTTTTTTATTTATTTTTACTGAAACTTTTGTCGCTTTTGCTTGTCACGAATTCGCTGTTATCTGCTAGCGGGCAAGATGGTAAAATTCCGCCCGCTCAAGAACCAATCAGATTACAGGATTCTTATTATCTTGCCCGCTCGCGCGCCCAGAAAAAAATTACTGATACTAGTTTAAAAAAATTCAGTAACTAACGAACAAAATATAAACTAACCAATCAGATGATAACAAGTTGAAAAATATAAACATAAAACTAGTGAGTTAATATTTTTTTCAGGAATAGAATTTACAATATACGCTTCAAGGCCAAATTATTCGAGCCAAATTTAAGAATTTATAAAAAATTGTTTGCTAAAACGTGGGTAGGAGAGCATTTTACTGTTCAGTAGTATATTGGTGAGGCAAACAGCTTAATCCCGGTGAGCCTCTCCAGTTAAAAACCGTGTGCAGGATCAACTAAAGACACAAAGTACAATTTTAGATCTGTTTTTCTACAGAAGAAAAATTGGTTTAGTTCTAAGCATCGAAAGAAGTTCAAAATTGTCCATAAATCAGAACTAAAACAAACAAAAAAAAAAACAGAGCCGGCCGTTTTTTAAGGACAAGCGGAAACGGTCACCAAGTATATTTTGTTTTGTATCCTAAATGCTATAACTCGCGGTTAAACGCAAAGTTTGCCGTCTCTGTCCGCTGTATTGTGATTATTGTCAAAAACACAGAACGTTTGACATAAACGTACTGCAGAAAACATGTAACTCTCACAAGTTAGTTGGCAACTCTACAACAGGTCTGGATACGGGTTTAACTCATATATAGCTGGTATTCGACGTACACTGAAAAACGTTTTCTGAAAAGTAATAATTAGCTTGATGGTTTGCTAATGAATGATATTGGGCAGTCTCTTTCCAGACCCTTGCTCCTGTAAGTGACGTTGCACTGAGAAACTGGAAGCCAAGATCTAGAAACATTATGCATTTTCATGATTTTTCTTCTTTTTCAGCCTTGAAAAGAATCTTAGAATCTCAGTATTCATCCTTCGGACATTGTTCCGTTTGACGATATAATTAAAATAAAGATCTGCAGGTTTTTAATAATAACATTGTATTCGATTGTAGTGTATTGCGTTGCTTAATGAAAAATTTTCAATAGACAATACTGACATTGAGATGGCTTCAGACTGGACGTTGAATGATTTAAAAGACTTTTTTCAAATCTCAAATTTTATTTTACTATCTTTTTTTCTTCTTTTTCAGTGCCACGGCGTCCAAAAAGGTATTCCTTTGTTGTTTAGTTTAAAAGGAATCAGTTTTTACTTTCATTTCGTGACTTAAATTTACAAAGTACTTCACTTTATGAGAGGGTTGACAACAAAACTCGTCCCACGTCCATCAACAAGTCAGAGATCAGTTTGTTTTCTAGATCAGTTCGATATTGATTTCAAAAGATTAAACGACTGAAAACCATGGATCAGAAAATTAATTAGAGACATAATTGTTGGCAAATTTCAAAGGGGCGAGTAATAGTTTGTGATTTCAACAACTCAAATTTATTTGTAAATTGTTTAGATCATCGACCGCCGTGACTAGTGACAGTAGTGGGAAACTGGCTGACATTTTAAGAGTTTACAACCCTTCATCAGAGCTTACTGTTTAAACAACTTAAGGTTGCAGTATAAAGTAGTGTAAGGAGCCGATGACCAGAAACTGTAAATTAGGCACCCGAAGGAGAAAGGGGACGACCGGAAGTACTCCCATATATTGCCTATATGGTCATGTGCCGCTGTTCAGGGTATGGTCTTCAGACCATCCAGTCTAGAAAGGGTGTGCCTTTTGAATTTTTTAAACCTGAAGAAGCTTGGTTTTGGCCAGCTGAAATTTAGTCAGTTTAATTAACTTACATTTTAAAAACGTCGTGTTGACTTTTTAATACATTTTATTCTTTCACCGCCCTGCCATCGTCAACTAAAGTTCAAACTCCGACCTAACCAGTCTACAAAACAGGGTAAGCAAAATCAAGCTATTTCTAATCTAGATTGTTTGTAAAGCGGTTCGGCGGCACATCCTCACCCCACCCCTCCTTCATTCCTCTGATTAGACAACTCAAGGTTGAAATGTTTATGATCATCACCGTAAGTAGTATAAGGAGCTGATGTTTAGAGCGTTAGTCCTTCGTCAGAGCAACTGTAATTTAGGCAACTCAAGGTTGAAATGTTTATGATCATCACCGTAAGTAGTATATAAGGAGCTGATGTTTAGAGCGTTAGTCCTTCATCAGAGCAACTGTAATTTAGACAACTGAAGGTTGAAATGTTTATGATCATCACCGTAAGTAGTGTAAGGAGCTGATGTTTAGAGTGTTAGTCCTTCATCAGAGCAACTGCAATTTAGACAACTCAAGGTTGAAATGTTTATGATTATCACCGTAAGTAGTGTAAGGAGCTAATGTTTAGAGCGTTAGTCCTTCGTTAGAGCAACTGTAACAACTGTTGGAACATTTGGATCTTTGGCTTTGCAGTAAGTAGTGTAAGGAGTTGATGAGCTGACCTTTGGACCGTTAAACCTCCATCAGAAACTTTTTAAAAATTACGCAACTCAAGGTTGAAAAATTTTTATGATCATAAAGTAAGTTAAGGAGTGAAAGAAACTAACTTTCCAAGCGTTGCTCTTCTTCAGATCAGAGCAGTTTTAAATGAAGCTCGAAATTTCAGTCGAGTTTACCAACGTACGGAGACGGTAAAAATATTCCAAACGAGATCTGTTTATCCATTCTCCACTCCCTTCAATAGCCTCTGTAAAACTATTTAGTTTGCTTGTCAAACTGGTCAAACCTGTAGAATAAAACTAAAAGCGAGGTGCTACTCGTTGTTTGTGGATAATACTAGAGTTTCCGTCACGCAAAATGATTGCATTCAGTGGGCGGCGTGACCTTGGAAAAAATGACCAGCTGACTTCCTAGAAGTCTCGGAACGTATCAAATTAAGCTGACTCACCGTTGTACCATGACTTCCTTATTGTTAGTGTTATTGACTTTATACGCGACTCACCTTCGATCTTGCTTGAAAATCAAAATAATTTTTAAAGAAAAGATAATAACATTGGGAACTTAAGATAAGAATTAGCGCTTTTTAATCAATAAACCAGGGTATTTCTTCAGGACTTTATTTTCGCTTTCAATTTTGACTACGTGACCCAAAATAGCTGCTTAAAGGAACACAATACTGATCTTAAACCCTTTCAAACCGCTTCTGTTGATTACTTCTGCCGGAAATGACGAAGGCGCGTAGAGCAGTTGAAAGCGGAATCAAACTTGTGGCCGCCCACGTGTATAAAGGAAGTTGCAAAATGTTCCGGTCATAGTCATTTGGTACGTGTTGCTCGATGCACATCATTTTAAGTTGTTTATTTATCAGTGGTACGAAACTGTTCCTCGTTTTACTGTTCAAATCGCCTTGGAGTTTTCTAGTTAGGTAAGAATAACAAATGTTTTATCTCTAATAATAAACTCGAAAAATATACTTAATTTTGCCACAACAAGTGAAAACTGATTCCTAAGGTCGGACAATAACTAATTTTTTTCTTTCAAAACTTTTGCATCAATTACTTGATACTTAACAGATATTTTTAAAAAATGTTAAAGCTAGTGCGAGAAAAGTTTTAATTTCTTTACTTAATATATAGCCTTAATTCTCGTCTACAAAGACTAACAAAGTGTGATCAACGTAAACTAGTATTCAGTCAATTAGTGCCCATGTCTATTTTTAAAAAGGTTTCGATCGAAAGCTGACGTTCAATATTTTTAAGTAGTTTAGCAAAGAATCTTGAGTCCAACTGAATCCTAGTTTACTTCAGATCAGTTCTTAAATTGAGCGAAGTCGTTTGTCTAGTTTCTATATAAAAATAACCTTAGCAATAATTTATCTGCATAGATGGGGGAAGGTTTTCAACTTTCAGAGTCATCTGGTTCTCTTCCTTCCGTTCCAAGTCTGGATTAATACATATTCTTTGGTTTGTTATATAGATATAGAATTAGAAACTAACTTTTGCTCACAAAGTTTTGTTGAAAGTTTATAACAATTTGAAAAAGTTCTTTTTTTACCTCAATTAATTCCTGTATATAAACCATGAATAAAATGTTACTAAAGATCTTTCTTCATCTACGTATATTTTCTCTTTATTAACGTCAATGATATATTTAATATTTTATAAAACTTTGCGCCCAAAGAATTAAATATGTGCGTGTAGTTTACCACGAAACGTCACTGGAGCATGACTATGAAACACAACTTCACTTTCAATTTCCTTTTCGACTTCTTGAATTCGTTCAGGCAATTAAAATTATTGAATTTTTTTCCTCAAGAAGAATAAAATAAATGGTCACTAGTGTCTTATTAACTGACATGAGAGTTAGAAAGAATATAAACACTGATCATTTCTACTTTTCAAGACTCGAGAAATAAATGAAGGGCCTTTTCATAGAGCCTTTTAGTTTTATTATAAGGCTTTCAAAAGTTTGAGTATATAACACAATTTTTTTTATATTCTTTCAGACAAACGCAATGAACGGTAATTTCATACGGTCCATGAACTGGATTAAAAGTTAGAATGAATAACACCAATCATTTCTTCTCTTCAAGACAAACAAAACGAGTGGTCACTTTATTGGGTTTCATCAACTGGTTCAAAAGTTAGAATGAATAACACCAATCATTTCTACCGTCTTCAAAGCAAGAAAAATGAATGCAGTTCAAGCTAGTGAGCCCGAGCCTGTTTGCAAAAACTAAAACGGTCAGGGCACGCACTTTTTGTCCCATCGCAAACTCTAAATGCGTAACTGACACTTTTGTCAGATCAAGTATGCGGTTGATTTTTTTTTCAAACATGTGATCATCAACGAAAAAAAAACATATCTTATTTCATAAATGACTGGAACATCGTCACGTATATATTTGGTAGCACCATCGCCAAGTTTTCCCATAATTATTATATTAAAACTAGAAGTTTCTGTTAGAAAGGGAGTGCTTCGAGAATATTGTATGGAGTCATGTTCTCGCTATTTTCATTAGTTTTGAGTCCAGAGTTAATTTTTGTTAATTTTTCTTACGCGCCAAATTTAAGTGAAATATCTAAGTCTATGCAATATCATTTTTTAAGCATGACAAAAAATTTTGTACGTGCAATTTTTTTCAACTAACAAATGCGGTAGGCTTAAAACAAAACCTTAAACTACACAAAATAAGATATTAAAAGTGCGTTCGAGGAGATTGCTTGGTTAGGGTCTTATAAGCATGAACAGATGATGGTCATTTCGTGCAAGCTAATACCAAGTTCTAGAACTTCTGTCAGCAATAAAAAAATAAGTAAAACTACAAGACGTATGAATAGCATTGGGATTTCATTAGGGATAAACATTCACTGAGTTGAATTATAGCACGTGTCATCACTGATGGCATCATAACTTGGGACTAGTTTGTGACCGAGCCATGCCCTCTGGAAAATTATTATTTGGGGCGGCCATATTGGTGCCCTGATAAGACTCAGCACAAAATTAGGATGGCGTTCTCCATTGTGGAACGCGGAGAAGACATTGAACATTAGATGAAGGCCAAACAGATTCAGTAAACAGTTTTTAAACTCTTTCCTCATCAGGCCCATCAGGCACAGCGCGCTTCGTGTGGTTCTATGAGCTACTCATTCATGAGTGTTAATGTAGGACAGGCAGAAAATGATAAAGGAAGAGAGAGAAAATCTCTTTCTTCTCTCTAGCTCTCTCTCTCTCTCTGTCTCTCTCTCTCTTGTACTCTCTCTTGAGTCATTGTATCCACATTGTAATCGAAAATCGATAGTAGTAGAAGTAGAAGAGAGATGACCATTTTTCAGTCATTCTTAGTTACGAAAGATTGATAGTCATTTTATTTGATAATAATATTATTAAAATTATTTTTAATATTATTATTATAATTACTAACGGCCATTTGATCGAAAAGTGACTCGAAGACTCAAGCTCACTCCCATGATGCACTGCTGCTGCTAACGGCTAATACGAAGGGCCCCTAATACCATAACTCCTTCATTTCGCTACGCGCGCATGAATGAATTAAAAAACGAGTACGTATCAAAATTATCTGAGACTTGATGAAATTTCATAGTAAAAACTTTTTTGGATGCAAAAACAAGAGATTATGAACTAAATTGCTAGAAAACGTTCAGTTTCAATACGACGATAAAAAAGAATTTCCATAAATTCTATGCTATAAAAGAAAACAAGAAATCGTTTTCTCAAAATGCTTAATATTGCAATGCAACAAAACAAGCAAACAGAAAGTTAAGTTACTCAAAACGTTGGCTACCTTTCGACTTTAAAGGCGCTCGAAAATAGCCACCAAAATGCATTTCAATAGCGTTCACAAAAGACATTTATAAAATTTATAAAAAGATATTTAAATGTGGAAACGCCTAATAAGAAAGTTAAAAAAACAAAGCCTTTTGTCATTTGAAATATGAAGAATAGAAATATGTTTGAACAGTGCAGCGAGTTTGCTTAAATATATTTGAGCTACTGAGTGAAGATATATAAGTTTTTTAAGCCCAGAGTAAAACCATAAGTAATTAACGTTGTTATACTAAACATATCATTTCCACAGCTTTGATAAAAGGGCCGATGGACTTAGCATACACAACGTCCTCATTTTTCTGGCCGAGTAGTTTTCAACCTTATAGCCCCGGTGAAACGCTCCAGTACTATGACGTCATGACTGGCCAATGGGTGTGGCCTCGAGTTTGTATGATGCAGGAAGAGACACAGTTCAATAAGGTATAATATAGATAAAAACTAGAAGAAATCAAACATTTAAAGTATGTTGGAGCAGCTTCCATGTGTAGAGTCTATTTCTTACACGAAAAACATTAGTAGTGGCCCAGTAACGTTAGTAACAATAACTAGTTGTAGTAGTAGCAGTAGCGGTAATAGTAGTAATAGTAACAGTAATAGTAGTAATAGTAGTAGTAGTAGTAGTAATAGTAGTAGTAGTAGTAGTAGCAGTAATAGTAGTAATAGTAGTAGTACTAGTAGTAGTAATAGTAGTAATAGTAGTAGTAGTAGCAGTAGTAGTAGTAGTAGTAGTAGTAGTAGTGGTAATAGTAGTAATAGTAATAGTAGTGTAATATTTAATAGTAGTAGAATTAATAATGAAAGTGGTATAAATTATTGATTATATTGTATTACTAGTAGACTGTTTATAGTTTTTAAAATTATTTCTGTATATTTTTTTCTTTTCTAGCCTTCGATCTTCGAGCTGGAGGAAAACAACAATAAAAATAAAGGTTTTGAGCTGAAAGGTGTAAATATTCAAGACGCCATTGCCATTGGAAGATCGAACTACCCTGGACAGTCCCGTGACAGATTTATATCTACTAAAAATAATGATTTCCCCAAATCATTCCCGTATTCCACATCAGGGCTATCTAGCAAAAGTATCTTGGAGTTTTCTTCTGATAATGAAGTAGTTCGTTTTATTGGAGCCCAACATTTTGCAACAAGCAGCGAACTAAGTCATCTAGGAAAAGACGAAAACGGTACGAAGCCTTTTCTTAGTTATACTTTGTTTATTTATTACTTGTTTATTATTATTATTTTTCTATATGTACACATTAACTACACATTACAATACAAAACTCACTTTTACAAAGAAGCAGACGCGTACATGCGTACACAAATTGTCGCAATTACACATTTTTTTTATAACAATCGTACTTTTCCCCCCGAGCCTTGCGATTCCAATTGGCACGAGTAATTAGAGGACGTAAAAGGATCCTAAAACCTAGTTGCGTTCGAGCGAAGCGAGAACGCATACTAATCTTGTCGATTTCGAGCTTATACATTAGAAACATATAGAAAAAGCTCGATGCCATCGTATTTTAGGGTCTTTTGGAAGGAAGCCTCGCTTTCATGTTATTGCTGGGCTGAAGGGCGATATAAAAGCTAGAATGCAAACTCGCCTCTTTTTTTATTCGGTTACTTTATTCAGTCAATTCTTAACAAAATAGAAATACCTCGAACGCACTTGACTAATCTTTGATTACTACTAGTTATAATTATCTAAGCGTCCTTTGCTATGTTGGTTGTGCCAACGGTGAAGTAAACGATGATTAGTGATTGTCACCAAACTGATGATATTAGCGATATTGATGAAACTGTTGCTGCTTACGAAATATTAGTATGAAAATACACGATGATTTATGTTTATGATGATAAAAATAACACTAATGATGGCAATGATGACGATAATAATGATTTCAATGATGTTAGCCATGATGATGATAACGATAGCGATGATGAAAAATGTTGTGAAGATGAGGATGGGCGGTAATAATACTTTGAATTTAACAAAATTGCTTATTCTATTTCATTCCAATGTTCTTTCTTGCAGACGAAATTCTGTCACAAGATATTCCGAAAGACACTCTTCAGTTAAACGAAACATCCAGATTTAAACCAACAAGAGATACAAAAGGTCGATTCGTAGGCCATGCTTCCGAAAAGACAATTTCAAAAGAACTTCAACCTAAAGAAATACCAAGAAATCAAATTGGAGAAAACCCCTTCACTTGCCCGCAGTGCTGTAAAACGTTTTCATACGCTAGCAATCTAAAACGGCATCTGCGTTCGCATTCAGGAGAAAAACCTTATGTATGCAAAGAATGCAAGAGAACATTTGCCGATCCCAGCAATCTAGGCAAGCATATTCGAACGCATTCAACTGATAAACCTTATAGTAAGTGCAAGAAAACATTTACAGACACAAGCAGCCTGAAGAAATGTACTCTTACACATAAGCACGAGTGTAGCGAGTGTGGTATGACCTTCTCTAATGTCCGAAAGCTGATTGAGCACTGCCGTTGTCATAGCAACGATGGACCTTTTGTTTGTCTGCAATGCGACAAGACCTTTTCACAAGCCAACAGCTTACGTAATCATCTAAATGAGAAACATACCAGATGCTCTGTTATTCAAAAAGCTTAAACTATTTGATCTCGCAAACTATTTATTAACTTATTTTTCCCCCAATGGTTTTTAAATTTCCAAAGTCTTTGAAATCCCAGTTATTAAGCAGGAAGACCCCTTTTCACGACTAAAGCATGCTTGTTTCATTACCATTAAGGTACGGAATGATAAAAGAGTTTTAAATCCACGTTTGGTGTGTTGACCTAGACGCGGCGGATCCAATATGGGAGGGGTGAAAGGCAGTGCCCCTTCCAAATAATTTTGCGAGGGACTGAATCCTTTTTTTGTAAGGATCGTTATACATAGTATATTCTTTGTTTTCTTGACGTTTCAACTTAATTTTGTTTTAAAGAAATGTAATAAAGACAAACTGAAGCACTTCTTTCGTGAAATAAAAAACCTTGACGGTGTTTCTATCACTGAACAGAGCGCGCATGCGTGCTCGTTTTATTATTCTATATCACACTTTATCCATGAAACTACACGGATGTCTGAAGAAACATTTGCCATTTCCCCGGCAATTTTCAAATGTAAATTGCAGGGATGCAAAAACAGCAAAATTTTAAATACTCTTATCCTTTTTTAAAATTTCTTTTCAAAACTTACTTGGTAAAGAATGTTATTTGGTTCAAAAAATTTTGGAGGTGCCCCCTCAAGAATATCTTTTGCTTCCGCCGCCCCTGCGGCCGGCGACTTCAATCTTGAATTTCAGACGAGAAAGAAGTCCAAAATTTAAAACATTAAATGTGCACAAAACTGTGTTTTATAAGCACTACTGACGCATGGGATAAAAGAAAATACTTTCTTTATCATACAATTACTAGAATTACACGAGAATATTCGAAAGACGGAAACTATTAAAGTTGTGAGAGATTTGACATACCTAAAACTCCCTTCGTCGAGGTTCAGACCTTGACCGTAAAGTGCGAATGTGACCTCTAAAGTCAGGTCAAGTGACTCCTTGAATATATATTTATAAATATATAAAATATATATAAATATTTTTTTCCTTCCCTTTTTGGATCTTACATTTGTAAACGCTTTGTGGTTTGTTTGCTAATGAAATTAACTTCGTGTTATTATTGTTATAAAGTAGATGATAATGTATGCTCAATATACTGAATACTGACATGCACTGGTACTGACTGCCCTTTCTAATTTATTTATTGTAAATACTTGGCACCTGCACTACACAAATATTCGGGTAATGCGCAACCTTAGCGAATTATAAAATATAAATAAATTGAGGTTTGCGGTCAGGCGTATTCGAGAGGAAAACGTGGATCCAGAGCTCTCTAATGTCAAAATACCGGACTCAAATTAATACATTGTAGTTTCTAGTGCAGTTTCAACGTTTATCATTATAAGTTTTAGTTTTTAAATTAGATTGTCTTTTTATTGCTTAATGGCCTAAGATTATTGTTACCCATTCCTGACGAATACAAATATTTAATTTGTAAATAAATATATTTTCTTCCCATTTGGATATTACATTTGTAAACTCTTTGTGATTTGTTTGGTTATGAAATTAACTTTGTGTTATTATTGTTATAAAGATCATTATAATGTATGTTGAATATGCTGAATATTAAATCTGTATTTTAAAACCAATTTCGAACGATATATTAACCCTTTCAGTGCCAGTCAGTTATCAACAACCAATTTCTCTTTATCTAACACATACAAAATATGACATTTGGTGATGAGAAAATGAGAATTGATCAAACAAAGCCAACTACTGAAGATTAAAA
>JAOBBB020078867.1:0-13764 GCA_025331005.2 Zoanthus gigantus
GGTTAGGGTTAGGGTTAGGGTTAGGGTTAGGGTTAGGGTTAGGGTTAGGGTTAGGGTTAGGGTTAGGGTTAGGGTTTGGGTTAGGGTTAGGGTTAGGGTTAGGGTTAGGTTAGGGTGAGCATGGTTGGTGGGTGAGCATGGTTGGTGGGCGAGCATGGTTGCATTGGTGGGTGAGCATGGTTGCATTGGTGGGTGAGCATGGTTAGTGGGTGGGCATAGTTGCTGGGGGGCATGGTTGGTGGGCAAGGATGGTTGGGGGGTGGGCATGATTGGGTGGTCAGGCATGGTTGATGGGTGGGCATGGTTAGTGGGTGGGCATGGTTGGTGGGCAGGCATTGTTGGTGGATGGACATGGTTGGTGGGTGGGCATGGTTGGTGGGCGGCCATGGTTGGGGGCAGGGAATTGGTTGGTGCAGTTTGTATACGATCCTTGCTTTCTGACCAAAAGATCTGCAGTTTGATCCCCAGCCTTGCCAAGATTTAAATATTTGTGCAACCTCTTTTTTGCCTAAGCTAACTCAGCTTTCTATCTGTTTGGGATATGTAAATGAGCACCAGCATTCGCTTAGAGCTAATGTGATGGATTAGCATTGCATCCTGTCCAGGGGGAGTCACAGACTCTCATCTGCTTAAAACTACACAGAAACCAGAGATAAGTGCTGGCTCCATGGGCCACTAGTGGGCTCGAAATGGATTTAGCTTTATCTTTGAACAAGTGTTTCATAAAAGTACGAAAATGAAAAAGATATCTTACCAATTAATGAAGAGGAATGCCCTCACTCTGACGGATGACATCAGTGACTTAAGTTAAAATCAGTTTTAAAAGATATTTAGTAAGTGAATACTAGAATAAGATTGCTACTTAATAACATTAATATTAGTCTATTACAATTAAATTAAAAATGGTTTAGAATACCTGCATCAACCCTAAAATGAAGGCTGTTGTTAGATGTATTTTCTCCAGACTGTTATATTGTTATGTTACATGCATCCTGCCTTTAGTTTGTATTTGAAAATTGTTTAAAGTTTTCTTAAGATTTGTTGTTTTTATTTCGGAAGAAGTAAAAATTTAGTTAGCACCCTCGGCTCCATTGATTAATTATAAGTTAATTCCCTCCGTAAAAGGTGTCCTCAATAGTAGTTCAAGATATATAGTACTTAATGAATAAATAGATTACTTGTAAGTACACAAATTATAAGCTTTGTTTAGAAAGTGTTAAAAAATAAAAACAACCTACCGTACTGTAAATGTAGGTATTTGGTATTAGCATGCTTAAAAATCATTGATTTAGAATGTAATTAAAGTTTATTCCTAAATGTATAATTGACTGTATATTATTTTATCACAGGATTATGTGTCCTTTGCCCAAGCAGTAACAATTCTCTGTTGGCCTTCCCTGCCCGAAAAACTGGCCATGTTCAGATTATTGATCTTGCAAACACAGAAAAAGCACCATTAGAAATTGATGCCCATGAAGCTGCTCTAAGCTGTATTTCTCTGAACTTACAAGGAACTCGCCTTGCAACTGCATCAGAGAAGGTTCTAACCACACTTTTTGTTCACTAATCTGAGTTAAATTATCTTGATAAGGCTTGTGCTTTCAATTCAATGCCATAAACTTTTATCTCATTATTTGAAAAGTTCTTAAAATATTGTAATTGAGTTAAATATGGAACCAAATCGCTGTTTTATTTTAGTTGCTTAGTATGAAATGGATTGCCTGTTTTACACCTGTCCAAGGAAAAGAAAACAAATCAATGTCGGAGGAAGGCTAACCTCTAAATGCATGTCAGTGTTTTTTTTTCTTTTTTCACAATACTGTTAAATTTTTAAAAAAATTCTACAACTGTTTCTTGATAAACACCGACATCATCATTTCAAAGACACTAAAGTTAGTTACATCCAGTTTTCTGCTCCTCTTAAATCAATACAACTTCCACATCATCATATCAGGCCCCTATTGCTATTGTACGCGACATCAAAATATGTACAGGAAGTGTAAAAATATTTAAAAACGATAAAAAATATTTAAAATATATAAAAAATTCATTATTTTAAAAGAATGGAATATTGTTTAGGCAATGGCTTGGAGTTATTTTCCGCTTCATCAGTATTAGCGGTATGCCAAGAATCCAATGTTTTTTGGATGCGGAACATTCTCTTGTCAATTACTTTGGCATTTTGAAAATCAATGTGATGATTATAATGCCAAGCGTGAGCTGCAATATTAGAGCCAGTTTTAAAACTTTTAACATTTCGGATGTGTTCCTTTTTTCTAGTTAGAAAACATCTTCCGGTTTCACCAATATAATTCCAAGAACAATCAGCACAAGGGATTTTATACACGACATTGGCTTGAAGCTTGATCGGAGGCCTAAACTTGGGGGAATGAAATTCTTGTTGCAGGTTGCAGGATCTTGTGAGGTCTAGTGAAAACGTTAATTCCATTCTTACGAAGAAGACATGTGAGAGGTTCTGTAACACCACAGACATAAGGAAGACAGGCCATTGCAGGAGGTTTATTTTCCATTAAATTGAAAAACATACCCACTAACTCTTCCGGTGAAGGAATAAATTTTGGGGAAGATTTTTTCTTTTTTATAGTTTTTAAGACTTTGGAAATGACAGCATGTGGTAGCCGTTGGTAAGAAGAGCGTTAGTGACATAATTTACTTCAGATGATTTCATTTCAGTTGTACTCGGTAGATTAAAAGCACGGTTTAGAAGGGTAGATGCGGTACATATTTTATGTTTCTTCTCGTGATGCGAATTAAATTCCAAATATCTATCCGTGTGCGTTGGTTTACGAAAAACGTCGATGACGATGATACCATTATTTTGTGGAGACTAAGGTATCTAAAAAAGAGATTTGTTGATCGTTTTCTTTCTCCATATAGTAAACAAAATTGTGGGGTCTATTGAATTTAGTTTTTCGTGAAAATCAGATACGTAATTCTCTTTAATGATGACAAAACTGTCATCGACATCATCGTTTCCAAACTTTGGGGGGAACTCTCATGGACGATATGGCCAATTCTTAATTCAATCACCTCCACACAAAGATTAGCGACGACCGGACTAACCGGGCTTCCCATGGCGCAACCGTGTATTTGTTTGTAAAAACAATTATTATAGACGAAAAAACTGTTTAAAAGGACAAATTCAAGTAGATAGATTACGTCATCAGTAATAAGATTAGTTCTTGAATGTAGTTTATCGTCCCCCTCTAATTTGTTGCGAATATAATCACAAGCTTTTTTAACTGGGATGGCTGTGAATAGGGAAATGACGTCGAACAAAACCATTATTTCTGTGTTTGCCACGTGTTTGGCAAATTCAGAAGAATTAAGGACAGAATAACCATTGCAATCCTGAATTGGTGCTAAAATTTCAGTAAGGAATTTCGATGTACTGTAAAGGGTAGAGCCAATACAAGAAAAAAAGGGGGTCTAAGGTCTAAGGGGGTAGCCAGATTTGTGATGTTTAATGGCACCATAGATTGCGGGTGGCGACGCATCCAGTCTGCAAGGGACCAGATGATTTTCTTTTTATTATGCAATTCTTTAATAAGAGTTTAAAAGCGCGTGAAAACACGGACTGGTCGAAATCGATGTCACATAGGTGTAGACAAATATTATGTAGTTTTTTTTCTCGGTTTTGTACCATTCAGTATAACACTGGATTTAAAGAAATAAATAATATGTATTGACCTAAGTATATATTAAAAAAGTAAAGTTTATCATAGGTTACAAAATATCTTTATTGCTCTACTAATAACGTCAGTCGATGATTAAGTGAAATGTGTAAACTAGACAACTCAAGGTTGGGATTTTGATTAGTACCGGCGTTCATCTACCCTTAATTTATTCAAAATGAAAAATGCTTGAAACATAAGCTTCTTATGTGTACTACTTACTTAATTTTCTTTATTCGCCATTGTACTTATTTTAATTATATTTACATTAATAGTATTGCATAATTTGTACATATAAATAGCCTGGAGTTGATATAATCTATCCTAAGATTTTCGAGCCAGTACTCATGTTATTTTAAGTTTCTAGGGAAATGGAGGTATTATAAAGAATATGATCATAAAAACGACGATGATCATAAAAACTTCAACTTCGTTCCGTCTTGATTAGAGTTTTTTCAGATGGTATTCTGTGCTATTTATTATGCAGTTGCTATTTTTCTTATTCTTATAGATATTGTTCAAATGTTTTTCAATCTCTAGCCTTTTACTTAGTACTTCTAATGCACCAGTAACTATAGGTGTCATTATCCTTAACACCATTATCAATATCACTATCATTATTAATATTACTTTCATCGCAATTATCATTCTCCCTTATAAATAGAGAAATTTGAGCATTTATGTCTCAAATGATGAGAAAACGTTAAACTCTAACCTTTACTTCGTATATCTTCCAGGCTGAAAAGAAGGCGTCTTCTGTATGATAGTTTTTATCTAGTAAGCTGTGGAAAAACAAGAAAAATAAGTTGTAATTCGAGCTACTAGATTATACTATACCATTCTTTACTTTCAGTACAAAATCCACAACCAGCTGACAATTTTAGATAATACAGAATGAAAGACAAGGCTAATAAAGAGCTATTCCTATTTAGATTAGCTTTTGTTCCACCTGCTGTATTCAAATTTTATACAGTAGAGAGCTATTCTTATTTAAATAAGCTTTTGTTCCACTTGCTGTATTTAAACCTCACATGTTCTTGTACATTTTAATTGCCTGATGATGGTTTAACTCTAAACCAAAATATTGCGCTTTGCAACATCTCTTTTCTTAATTCTCCTGGTGAATTTCAACATGAACTTGACTTTTCTCGGTTTGTCTTTCATTTTGGGCAGTACACTGAATTGAAGGTAGCTGAATGTACTGCTCATTTTACCGAGCTCTGACTAGTAAGGATAGAAAGTTGGATCGACTTTGGAGGTAAAAAAAACTTACATAAACGTTAAAATTTCAGAATAGCAGGGGTGGGAAACAGGACCTTGAGGCCGGAAGACAAAGACTTTTATGATAGACTTTTTATACCGCAGTGACGATGATTACCAGCACATGACTTCACTAACCTGATCACGGTATCTTTATCCATAATTTTATTTGTTAGTGGATCAATGGCATGGAAAAGAACATCCACTTTTGATTTATCGTATTTTCCGCTGTCCAGCTTGTGATAGTTGATGTCATCAATGTGAACTGTTAATCCTGTTACCTTTGACAAAACTCTAAACAAAATATAGAACAAAAATACAATGAAAAACTACGCTAAATTTTATCATTATTATTATTATTATTATTATTATTATCATTATTATTATTATTATTATTATTATTAATTTCTTTGTTGGTCTTTGGCGAACTGTAAAAACAATGGCAACATTTTTTACAACATTAAAAACATTTAAGCACTTCTTTCTCTCTCTACATTTATATAGAATACATATATTCAAAAAGGGAGACAGAGACAGAGACAGACACACAGACAGACAGACAGACAGACACACAGATAGATAGCCATTTCTGCTGTCAGGAAATTGTGTTTTTTTTTACATTTTGACATTGTATTTATACTGACTGCAACCTTACCTGGCAAATTCAGCTTTATTCGCTCTAACCTCCTCCACATCGTCAATGCCAGATATTAGCATCACGCGTTTCTGATCCGTAAGGACGTAAATCTGTGAATAATATTTTTATTAAACTAACACTCAGTACTTGTTGTAATATTTTTTAAAAAATGTTTTGATGAGTATGTGAAACAGGTGATTTTATCAAATCTAAGTTGATTATTTCAAACGTTGTAAATCGATCTTTTACAATTATAGTTCAAAACTATTTTTTTCACCAAAATTGTAACACAGCTATAATCGTCACTAATGGTCACTTGATTTCATCATCAAGCCAAATATTAGCGCGTATTATCGGGAAATGTCTTTCTATAGCAGCCGAGTGTTTCTAAGTTAGGTAATTGTTCTGAAGATGAAAAAACAGTAAAAGCATCTGCTCCTTAAGCAACTTACGGCAAAGACCACACTGAACAAAATTCAAACTAGATTTGTTTAAACTGCACCTTTTCCCGACACTCTTTGATATTTATTAAAACTATTCCTCGAGTCGCTACCTTCACTTCAGTCGTGTCGTTGTAAGCAGGTGCAGTACCAAAATTATCCTGTGCCAAGATATACAAGAAGTATTCCTCTCCAGACTTGCCGGCGTACGACTCCTTAGCTGTTATCCATCCAGAATCTTTTTTTACGTTGAAGCCGCTGCCGTTGATGAGTGTGTAAGCAATTAGACTGTTGTTTCCACTATCACTGTCGAGAGCCTAACAGATGGAACACAGACAAAGAAATCATTTAATTTAATCTTTGATTCATTCTAGCATTATCATACGTGAATAAACACATTATTATATAGCATATTGTAGTAGACTCTGAAGTCATTGTTTAGCAACCTATAAAGTGTGGAGAAAGCGTGGTTCATTGGCCAGGATGCTGGATTTGCATGCGGGTTTCTCCGACTCAAATCTCACTCTATAATCACCGTCTCGATTGTCTTGGGTGATCCTTGAATGAAATCCACTACATTTTGTAAACAGCCAACTGGTTTGCCTTCTATATATACCAGTTTGCGCACAGTGCACTACTATTGGTATATAACATCACTCGGTAAATAAGCTAGTACCACCCCCTAGATCTACGATTATCAAACAAAGCATTTGAATATTCATTAATTAATGTGATAGTAATTCGATTAAAGATAGCTCGAGTGTATCTACCAAGAATAAGAATGAATGCCAGTTAAAGTGACACTTGATTAATGGAATGAAGTCAGTTAGAATGATTGTAAATTATATTCTGGTGATTTATCGTAAACTGCAAAGCAGATACTATTTTATTAGGGCAACATTTTATCTATTGTCCAAAATATAATAAATAAATTTCCTAAAATCCAGCTTGCTTATTAGTTTAAGGCTCACATGCAAAGCAACTTTAAAAAAGAAAAAAAAACAGAGTTTCGTCAAAGCTTACGGTAACTTGAAGTACACTGAAACCAAACTTTGCATCCTCTGAAACTCCTACAACAACAACATGAGAAGAAAGGTATTACTTTTAGTTTCAAATTTCTTTCAAAAACGGTAACTAAAATAGATAAAAGTGTACCGGATCCTAGTTTCTTTCCCAATCTGGAAAAATCTCAAACCAGTTTTTTAAACTTCTAAAAGTCGAACAAATATTATAATAATTCTATTTTACAATATTTACTTTCTTAAGCTTACAGAGTTTCTTGACAAAATTAACATTGATAGATTTGTCAGTTCAATTTTTAAACCGTTGAAAAAAATACACTTGAGTTTTCGGACATTTCCCAAAAGTAAATAACCTCAGCATTATTTACATTGTCCGATTTTATTTCTAATAGTAATAACTGCAAAACTTTAAACATTTTTTACGTACATACAACTGGATATACGAACTTTATATAGTAATTGAAAAATCGCTCGCAATCGGCCATGGTGAAGAGGTGAAAGATTTTCGATAGGTGTGAAAGAAATTCGTAAGTCCTAACCACCGCGGAAAATGTTATTGCCAATTAGCTAGCCGCGAGCGATAACGCACAAATAGGTGAAAGCGACCGAGATTAAGCGTAACATAACTTTTTATGTCATAACGCAGAAAGTGAGCCAATCGTAGCGCGAGTTTCTTTCAAATTGGCCAATCATAGCACGTATTTCTTTTGTTACTGAAATCAGATTCTTGTGCTTTTCGGAAATGTTGGGTGCTACCATGTGGAAGCAAAGATTCTTTAACTTAAAAAGGAGATATTTCACAGGCCAAATTTTTAGGAATTCTTGTTAAATCAAATGATGTATTTTTGTCATATTTAACTAAAACTGATCAATGAAAAATTTTAACACTATTCTTTGCAAGTTACAAACTTTTAATGAGCTTGAGTGTTTTGTGCTCGTTGACAACTGCCAAAAACTACAACTAGTTTACAAAATAAAGATTGTAGAGTAACAAAGAGCACAATAGAGGTTTACCATGTACATATAGTAATAAAATCTTCAAAAGTGAAAAGGAATTTTTTAGTTTTAATTGATTGCTATTCTAATGTTTGGTCGATATGTTTTGCCTACCAGCGGTGTACTCCTGCTTCGTGAATTGTGGAGGGTTGTCGTTTGTGTCTCCAATTTCTACAACTACAAGTTGGACAGAAGGATTATCTGAAAGCCAAAAGAATAGCGTTAGCTGATTTCTTAAATTATAATACAAAGCTAGTCGTATTTGATAACATGCGGTTGAATTTTTCATAATCAATGCCGTAAGTTAGTTCCAAAGGTTTAAGGAGCCTAGCAGCCTATAACCCGGTCTCTGCAGTATTAAGAGGATCAAAGCTTTCGGTTGAGTTTGTGACTAGCTTTGAATGTATCTCCAAACCATCGCAACTCAGCCTAAAGCAAAAGCTGGTACTTATTTTGATGAAAAAGGTAACACAAATGTTTGATTAGCAGCAGAGTTTCAAGCTGTAACTTTGTGGCTAAAATGAAGAGCTGTTACTAACTATGCCGACGACTGCTTACGTATTCCAAGCTACAGTTTTATGTCATTTCCGCAAAAACAAATCTGGTCAACATACAATCTACTATAATTTATTCCTGTGAAAATTATCATACCTGGCTCGGGTGCAACGCTACTGGAGTTATTGATATCCACAGCACGTCTCTTTCGAACCGTAGAATCCTGCCAAGTAATGAAAAGTACCGTGATGCATCATTGCATTTATTTGGTAAAGTATCACGTTTAACACATTATTGTTCAGTGCAGGGATGTGCAGTCTCAGTCAGAGTAAAGTTGCAGACCTTTTCTATGTAGTTTCTAAGCCTGATAATCTTTTCTATGAAAATAAAATCACATCAGATAACGCTGTCAAACACACAATTACCGACATTCTTTTCATTTGACAAACTTACATTTTACAAAAACAGATACAATACTATAGTTTGAGTTCATATTAAAAAAAATCATTACCTGCTGGTTAAAATAAACCAAAATAAATGGCTGAAAACGCAATTTTCAATGATTTTTCCGGCTCTCTTACTAAAAAGTCCCGTTTTTCCAGGACGTAAGCAAAAAACCCAAAAAATCCAAAGAATGTCAGGAATTTAAGGTGGCGTTCAAGCCAAAGGATATAAACAGTACCCATCGATAATAATTTTATGCTTCACAGCAATACTTATTTTAACAAAATACTTATTTTGTAAAATAATATTATTTTCAGGATAATTTATTCGTTTTTTAGTACTTATATTGAGCAATTTTCATTGCATATGTTACACTGAAGATGACACTAGATGTGTCGAAACATGTTTGTAAAACTTAAAAGTGTTGTGTTTTTACTTAAAACAATTCTTATTCCAATCAAGCATTTTTTATAGACGTCAAAAAGCAATAAAAATCAAGGTGCAATTTTTGGCGACAATAATTTAGCAGTATACAAAAAAAGCAATGAGCAGTAAAGAAGCGCTGAAACAATATTTTTATTGAGGAATCATGTGGATTTTTTATTATTTATATAATAATGAAGTAATACGAGCCAATAAAATACCACAAAATGTATTTTCTTTACTAAGTTTCTCTAGCTGATATCACCGTAGTTCTCATGATAAAGTAAACGCCCTCTACTATAGCCAAACTGATTGAAGAACTTTGGCAATTTATCTTTTTAATACAACAACGCCTGTAAAAACTCATTTTGGTAATTTGCATAATGCGTTTGATTTTTCAATAAAGGAAATAACAACCCTCTTCATGGGCCCCTTAAAATGGAGTTAGCATATTTCTTCAAAGTACTTAAAAGGCTAATCTCTTACTGCAAATAACAAGAGATCAGTAGAATTTATTTTGGTAATTTCATTGTCTCTAGTTACCACAGTAATTATCCACGATAGAGGCTTACTTTATAGTTGGACGATTTGATATACAAGACATATCTTGCGCTTTCTTCCCTGTCCTAAACAAAAGGAATAACATGTATGTAATGAGGAATCTGACAGTTAGCTCAAATTAAAAATCTAGCTAGAAACATCAACAAGGTATTGTGTTCTCCTTGCTAGCATGTGTAATACGCATGATGACATGCGTTCTTCACAACATGGTTTGTAAAGCATTAGAAAGAGCTAATTAGGATTTCAAAAGCTAAAATGCAAAACGTCAGGCGTTCGTAAGCCTATGCTAAAAAAATTCTTTTTCAAACGCAGCGATCCAGAATTAAGGGAAAAGTTTTTACAAGGATAACAATACATTACTTCGGGGCTTAACTTCAATTTCTGTAGTGTTAAGCTTATGTGGTAAGTTCTTTCATTTCACCCAACCACCATTTCACCACCAATACGCATCAACCTTGGTGTAAAAGAAAATCAGAGAAATGTTTCAATCTTAGCAAAGTTAGGTAAAACCCATTCATACAGAAAAATTAGAGATCTTAGAAACTGAGCAGTGCTAAGTTGATGACTTTACCCTAAAAACGAAATAATTTTGTGCAAAGAATTACGTTTGCAGGTAGTACAATTTAATTACATAGAAAAGTGGAATGGAACTGGCAAGTTTTAAGGTCTCGTTTAAGGACACAACTCAGTGGTGTTACAACCCAGAGGTTACGCCAGAATATAAGACACGCGCAAATCACCTGTCGACAAGTCGACAAGTGTAAACATATCTTGGGATATACTTTGAATTCTCCTCTCCCTAAGAAACGCTCAAATACCATAACAATATTATACATGATATACAAACAACTACTAAATACTTACGACCGCCTTGGTTGTTTTTAAAATTCCGGTAGTTTCATTTAGTGTAAACAAATTGTTTTTGTTTCCGCCTAAACATAAAACATACTGTTTAAAATCGACCGACAAATGTAACAGCACCGAAAAGATGCAGCTTGGTCATACATCATACACAGCACTTTATGTAAAATTAAAGAAAGCCGAAGCATGCGTGTGTTTCATTTGACTTCAAAAATATGATTTAAGACAAAGATAAACAAAGAACAAACAATGAAATCTATTTTGAAATTACTTTTAAGGTAAAAAATCATCCAATTTTTGCAGCTATTTACAATACGTTTAAGCATAAAAGTGAAGTAAATATAGTTACCAAATTTTAGGAGGCTAACCTGTGATGGATTCAATAAATGTCATAAATATGATGCAGCGTCGGTGTACATATTTTAATGGAAATAATTTGGTTAATTTTTAAAGAATGTGTACTGACATTTCGGACTGTAGTCCTCCGTCGGAGTGACGGATTCGGTTCCCTTCCCGGGGTTGTCAGGCTCCTAATCACTTGACACTACAAATAACAGCTCCATAGCCATAAGCCACTAAGGTCACAAGAGACTAAATAATTGAATAAGTATCAACGAATAAGTTGCAATTGCCTGTCGTAATTTTTTCTCGTTTTTCATTGGCTGATAAAAAAAAAAACGCTATTACAGAATCAAAACAATAAACAATTATTGGACTAGGTTGAGCAAAATATCGTGATTTATCATTGTCTCGCAAATTAACTATTTGCCTAAGCCATTCGATCATTGAATTTTTGTGTGGGAAGTGTTAACTTTTAAGAGGTATATACGCACTGCATCGTAAAATAAGTCAAGTCGGCCTTTTTCAGTTTGTAAATTCATTGAGAAACAACGCGGCGCTACCACTTTTAATCCCAAAAGGTCGAAACTACGTATGAGTAGTGTCATATTTGCAGCTAAACTCCGCCAGACGGTAATGCGCATGAGCAGAGTCATATTTGTAGGCAATTATTTGTAGGTCACGTGGTGGTCCTTGCGCCAATGAGAAAGAAAGAAAACTTCCATCGAATGATAAGAGCCTTTGTGAGTAGTTAGTTGCTTGTCACCCAAGTTCACAAAACCTAAATGACAAACTAAATTTTTGAACAAAACGAAGGCTGTGCTCCTGACGAAGGGTATTCGGGGTACAATTTCCGTATTCATGCGAGCTAACCCTTACCCAGACCCTAATATACGCGGAGAAAATGCATGGGCAATTAATTATGCGCCAATGCGGAAATTATCCTGGGTATTCTTCAGAGGTATTTAATAACTAGCGGAGGTTCTGGATGAAAATAGAGAATCCGATAAAACTATTGTTGTGACAATAACTTGAAAATACTCAACCCGAACAAGAAAAATTTAAAGTATATTTCTTTGTACTTTAAAATATAAAAAGCCTTCAACATTATAATGCATTGAAACAGAGGATACTGCGAGAGACTAAATAGCTCTTCTTTTCTGACTTTTGAGTCACGTATGCAAAACGGCAGTGTACCTAGTCCTCAACATCAGCTTTCACGGCTGAGCAATAAACTTAACTCTAGAAAATCTTCAGTCCTTCTTCAGCTGTTAGAAATGCTTCCTGGATGAAACAATCTCATATTTTCCCGCCACTATATCCGAGCGGCTTCCTTACCATTCGGGTTAAAAAGAAACCATCTTGATCCACTTTTACAAATAGATAAGTTCTACAGCGTAGTGAGAAAGATAAATTCTGAACTGACGTTTCGGACTGTAGTACTTCAATGGTGTGAATGCCCATCTTGATCCACCATTTTCTTTACACAAAGGACAGCAGCTTTCTCTACCCTCCTCCTACAAGTATTTAGCTGTTCATGAATTGTTGAAAGGAAGCATGACTCACTCACCATACCCTAGCAGAATATTTTTGACAGCTTGGCACGTGACCAGCCGCCGCCGTCAACAGTCCTTCCCAACCTCCCCTCCCTACTATTTTTAAAAAATCGCTATGATAAAATTTGCACAATTACAATTTAGCAAGTTGGGTACGGCTGTTATGTCCGCCATGAAGGGATTGCAGATAGTAGGCGAAGGACTTCAGTCAACTTTACTTCTTAACGATGGGAACAAAATGCCAATGTTTGGTCTCGGTGTTTTCGAAGCCAAACCAGGAGATGAAACAGAAAATGCAGTGATTGTAGCACTGAAGAATGGCTATCGCATGATAGACACTGCTGCCTATTATGGGTTAGTACACAACGGGATCCGTCAGTCCGACAATTGAGTTTACTATTTCACATAGGGGAAAAGCGAAACAGCATTCCACGACATTAGTGTTGGTTTGAACTCGCAAAATTTGCATTTACTGTATGCTTATTTAACGTATTGTTTGCTCATTCACCACCATAAGTTTATTTCGTTACAGTAAGTCGCTTTAGAACAGTTTCTATTTTTCTGTCTCACTAATCACTTTAAAATATTCGTGTTATAATTGGGAGCAGCTTTGTAAACTATATTTTTAAGTTGGTCAATGTAAATGTTAGAAACAGAGTGCTCCTCATGTTGAGTGTGTGACTGGAATCGACCCCTCAATTGTCTGATTACCGGTCAGATGCTTTACCCACTGAGCTATAGAAACTCGCATGGGGAGTTAATTAATTCTCGAGTCCTTCTCAATTCCAGCTCGAAGAAAACTTTCTTTCTAACTTCATAATTAAGTTTTAAACTTCAACATTATACTGTCTTTGCTCTGAACAAGTCCATTTTTTGAAGGATTGGGTCTATTTAACATTTAGACCTCGAGGAGTCAATAAGGCCGAGAGGTCTAATTGTTTTAGTATAAACCTACTGTTTGGTCAAAAAGGATGTACAAATTAAAATATCGATGAAATCCTCTAATATTATAGCAAAACGGGGCTCATTACTATT
>JAOBBB020078948.1:0-22848 GCA_025331005.2 Zoanthus gigantus
GACCCCCGCCGGCCGCGCGGCCCTGAGAATACTATAATGAAAGTGATCCGGGAGCATGCTCTCCCGGGCCGGACATTTTGGCAAACTATACTCTCTGAAATGCCAATTCTATGTATTTCTGGGAATAATTTTAAATTCTGGTCTTTGATTGTTTATGTTTCATTATTAAAGAGGAAAAGTCTGCAAGTGTAGGAAAAAAAATTTTTTTGATATCTCAATAATTGGGAGGGCTAGCACCCCCTGCCCCCCCTTGCTCTGCCGCCCTTGTAGCTATAGACTGTACAAGGTCAAATACAATTTCTAATATTAAAATTTACTTCCTTACTTCATTAATAATTATTTTATATTAATGTATTAAAAAGTATTTAAGTGACCTAAACACATTTAACAGTCACCAAGGAAACGAGCTGCTTCAGATGATGACAGTAAAGCAAGCAAGAAAACCAGAAAGCTATCAGCAAGTAGCAGTGATGGAGAGGCAAGCACTAGCTGGGACTTTTCTGCTGATCAAAAACACAAAAGTGGAAAGTAAGTTACAATCTTATAAAAATCTTCTGAAATTAAGAGAAAGAATTTTGAAAAAATGTTGCCGTGGTTTAATTTCTTAAGAAATACTCATACAGCAACAGAATACAACAACAACAACAACAAAACTTTATTAATTAACAAACAATTTTAGTTCTTTCATGGGATAAAATTAACCTGTTTCTTGATAATATTTTATTCCTGTGTAAGTCACGATACTGTAAACAGGATTCAAAATGTGTCTTAGTATGATTACTGTACTAATATTGTTTATAATTTTATGTATAAAAAATTATTTATGTATGATATTTTCACTGTAAATATAAATAATCAGTTGTTAGTCAGAGACACATTTTGAATCCAGGTTTTAATCACTGTGAATACAGACCTTGGTCTGTACAAAATAGCACTGACTCATCAAAACACAAATCAAAATATTTCTTAGTCTAACCATTAATTGCAGTTTATAAAAGCTCTACCATATCTATGAATTGTGTACTCTCTCACTCTTTATGTATATATTTGGTGTCTTCTTCTGTAAACAGTATGAGTAAACCCATTTACAGTAATTGACTGCTGTACTGTCAGTTTTATTTTCTTATAATTTTATTTACTGTAGCAACAAAGTCTGAATATGGAAATTTACCTTTACTGTACTTTTAGGAGAAACAACACAAAATCTTTAACAACTACATTAATTGTTGGAATTAGAAGATTTTTTGTTATGAGAATGGATTTGAAAACAAGAATGCCCCATGTTTTGATTACATTTCAACCTCCACAAATACCAAAAAGAGATTGGTGCTACTTGTAGCTTGAACCACAAGCTAATAGTTAAAAGAAATATTATGGGAGTCAGGGTGACATACAGTAGATGTAATGTTTGTGCCTTTGTGTACTACAAAACAGTAATAGGTTTTAATTTCTGGCACACATGTATAGAATAAGAATTATATTTGGATCTAAATCTGACTTGGGCTTTTTTCCTTTCTTAGAAAAAAATCAACTCCCAGTTTAATAATTTTCATCTGGTCCTGGGTATGACTTTAAACTGCAACTGGTGGTAAGGCTCCAGATCGGGAAATCTAGAGTTGTGGGGAATGTGGAGTTCCCCCTTAATTACCATTGCTCCCAGGTCCACTCTTACCCAGAGTGGTAGCATCAGCCAGCCCAAAGGCTGGGGGGACCGCACTTGCTTACCACAAACAGAAAGGTGCAGCCCCTGATCCTGGGCTGCACAAGCACTGCTGAGTAGCTTGGAGTGAGGGTGGGGACTTGGAATGTTGGGAGTATGAGTGGGAGAAGTACAGAGGTGTGTGAGGAACTGACGAGAGGAGGATGGATGTGTGTTGAGAAGAAGTGAGGTGGAGAGGCAAGGAGTGCAGTTTATGGGTGTGAAGGGTAGAAGATATACAAAAAGTTGTGGTGGTCTAGGAATAAAGATGGTAAGGGAGGTGTAGGAGTTTTGGTGAAGGAGGAGCTGTGTGAAAAGGTTGTGGAGGTGTGAAGGAAGAGTGACAGAGTGATTACATTAGTGACGGCACTTAAGGAAGAAGTGGTGAGAAAATTTGTGTGTATGGTCTGCAAAGTGGCAGAATGGGTGCAGAGAAAGAGCATTTTTATGATGGAGGAGTGAGTGGGATCTTCACAGCGTGGGTGAGCTAGTATTAGGTATGGGTGATTTTAATGGACATGTTGGTAATTTAAACGGATTGAGGGTTATGAGGATGTGCATGGAGGAAATGGAATTGGGGAGAGAAATGTAGAAGGAAAGATGTTGTTACAATTTTATGATGAAAAGGAGTTGTGTGTGGCAAACACATGGTTCAGTAATGGGGAGAAGAGGAAAGTGATGTATATATTGCAGTTAATTTTTGATTTCAGTTAAATTATATTTTAACTAGTTAATTTTTTTCTAACTAGTTAATTTTTTTCTAACTAGGTAATTTTTTTCTAACTAGTTAAATTTTTTCTAACTAGGTAATTTTTTTCTAACTAGTTAAATTTTTTTCTAACTAGATAGTTTTTTTCTAACTAGATAGTTTTTTTCTAACTAGCTGATTTTTTTTTAACTAGGCAAATAATAATTATACTAGATATATTTTTTCTAACTAGTGGTAAGAAAAGAAAATATTTGAGAATTTGCATCAATTGCTTGTGTGGCCTAGTGGTAGTGATAGTTGACTTGAAATCCAGAGTATAGAGGTTCAAATCTTGGTGAGTACAAATAAAACTTCTTTGAAAAAAAAGTGGTTGACTGATGTTTGTGGGTTTGGGGTGCAATAGTTGTAGGGTGGGGGTACAGTGTAGGTGAGAAAAGGGGTTAGGGTTGGGACTGGGGTTAGAGTTAGGATTAGGAGAACTGGAAGAGAAGTGGAGAAAAAAAGAAAAAAGGAGAAGAAAATACAAAAAAAGGACAAAATGCTTTTATTTGATTCAAAATAATTTTTATATCTAGTATAATTATTATTTGCCTAGTTAAAAAAAAAATCAGCTAGTTAGAAAAAAACTACCTGGTTAGAAAAAAAACTATCTAGTTAGAAAAAAACTATCTAGTTAAAAGAAAAAATTAACTGAGATCAAAAATTAACTACAACAACATCTTTTTATATGATGATGAAATAAAGTGTACATATCCGAGATCTATAAGGTATAGTGCACTAAATGAAACTAAGGAGATAGATTTAATTTTGATTTCCGATGAGGATAATAAGCATTATTGTGCTATAGTTAATTTCAATAAGCTACTTCATTCATCTATTACAAAACATCATGGAGCAAGGCAAATCTGTAAAAGGTGTTACTCACATTTTGGGGAAAAGCGTGAGCTGTTAGCACATCTAGATTACTGCAAAATTAACAAAGCTATACCTATATTACCGTACGTTGATAAAGATGGTAATCCAATACCTATCGAATCCAAAAACTATAATAAGTCTAAGGATCCAGAATTTGTTTATTTCGCTGACATGGAGTGTTATTTAAATAAGATAAATGAAAAAGCTGGTGAAAACACCGAAAGATGTCACAAACATACCCCATCTGGTTACGGTTTCTTCAGAGATACTTTTGATTGGGAGATAATTCCGCCATATCTAGAGGTCCGAACACAACAACATCGTGGCAAGGATATGATCAACCTTTTCCTCACGAATCTCGAAAATAATGCTAGATTTGTCTTCATCCACAAGATGAAATAGATTTCGAAAGAGCTATAATTTGCCACATATGCGAAGACCCTCTCGATGGTGACAAAGTCAAAGATCATTGCCACATCTCTGGAAGGTACAGAGGTGCCGCACACAATGCGTGTAACTTAAACTATAAAATACCAAAAGAAGTCAGTGTTGCAATGTACAACGGCGCAAAATACGATTGGCATATATTCATAAAATATGCACATCTAGCAGGCAGAACTGTTAAATGTATTCCGTGTACCAATGACAGATACATTTTATTCACCATCGATTTTATCGCATATACTTTTACGCACAAACATGGAGAATTGGTGCAAGTAAAAAGAAAGCTACGATTCATCGATAGTTTAAGATTATTGAACAGAAATCTAGAGGCTCACTCAAATGTTTGTCTCCCAACAATATCCGAACAATGAAGATTTTTACCTTGCACTTAGAAATGGATTTTTCCCATAAGAATGGTTCGATGATTTCAATAAATTAAGCTTCAAGGGAATACCACCAAAAGAAGCATTCTTCTCATCGTTGAAGTTGGAAGGTATCAGTGAAAAGAATTATAAAATTCCACTAGAAGTGTGGGAACAATGAAAGATGAAGACCTTCAGAGACTATCACAATCATTATCTATCAAATGATGTTCTACAATTAGCTGTCTTCAGAGATAATATAAAATCTTGTAAGGATAATTATGGGTTAAGCCCGCTGAACTACACCACATTCCCTGCGGTAGCTAGGGACACTTGTCTGAAAGTTACAGGTGTATCACTCAACCCTGTCATAGATCCGGATTTACGGATTACGATACAACAATGTGTCAGAGGGGGGATATCGATGGCAGTGAAAAGAGTGTCAAGAGACAACAACAAAAACATGAAAAATTATGATCCTTCAAAACCAGACATATTCCTCTTGTATTTTGATGCTAACAACCTGTATGGAGGAGATGCTATGAATCAAAGCTTCCAACAGGGAATTATCGAAGAATACGAGAGCATATGATAGAAACAGCTGTCGACGACAAGCTATGGAGACATATCCCAGGATTTTCGAAAGTCGATATCATCATCCCAGAACACTTGCACAATTATTTCAATGATCTACCACCATGTCCTGAAAGAAGACAGATAAATGGTGTTGATAAACTAGTTACCACGCTCGATGACAAAATCGGTTACTTGGATCACCACGATGCTATCACGCTTTGGGAGGAAATGGGCTGCAGCATCACAAAATATCACGAACGTTTGATAAATCACGATGGATGAAACCTTATTCGGATTTAAACACTGAGCTGCGTAAAAAGGCTACTTCAGAGTCTATACGAGATCAATGTAAGCTAGCAAATAACAGTGTATTCGGAAAAATGCTAGAGAACCCTCTGAAAAGAGTGAACTATAAGTTTGTCACTGATCGAGAGACAGCTTTGAAGCTGATAGCAAGTCTACATTTCATAAATCATGTTGAATTCACTAAAGACTTTCATGTATTACACATGAGACAACAAGAGGTTAAATGGGATAAACCTACTCCAGTTGGTGCAGCTATCCTAGCATTGGCGAAAGTTCGCATGTATCGATTCTTTTACTTCTATGTCAAACCGTAATGGGGTGATAAAGTTAAGCTTGTGTACACTGATACAGATTCATTCATTCTGGAGATATATTCACCAGATGCCTACGAAGATATCAAGTCAGATCTCCACGAATGGCTCGACACAAAGAAATTCGCTTAGGACATTCCCACGGTTTCGATAAAACTATTAACAACGATGTACCTGGGAAGTTCAAAGATGAGTTGGGAGGGAAAAATATCTTTGAAGTTATTGCGCTAGCCTCGAAACTGTATTCCATAATGAAGGAGAAATATAAAAAAGACAGAAATCGTCGATGATAAAAAGTGCAAAGGGGGTTACCAAGGCTGTTATCAAAAATAAAATTAAACACGAAGACTATCGTGAATGTGCTAGTAAACAGGAGGATAAGCATTGTGAGATGGCGATAATAAAGTCAAATAAGCATGATGTTTACACTGAGATTGTGAATAAAAAGGCTCTGTCTCATGTAGATAATAAAATGATTCTATGCGAGGATCGTATTCACACGCTAGCTGATAAGCATGTTAAGAATTGAAAACACATTAATCCCAGTCGCTTTATTTTCTAGACTATTACCTATTGTTCACTGTGCCACCTTGAATACTCTGAATGAAACACTTTCAGATCCATTTATAAGAGTACCCATTGATTTTGCCATTGTATGTGCTATCTGCAAACGCATGTATGATCGGAGGTACGAAGAGGAAAGCAATTTAGAAGATGAAGATGAAAAATGTACATGTGAAGAAGAAGATGGAAAAGATTCATGAATTTGTAACATTCCTTGTATTCACCACAACACTACACGGAATAGCTGTAATAGTCGATTTCGTTAGCACACCATTCTGGGCTATTTCAAAAATAGCCGTAGATTATGCAATTGCAGCGATCATTATTCATATGATAGTTGGAAATACTTTAGAAGAACAGGATGTAAGTGAACAAAATGGCAACGATAGCAATGTTGGTGGGCGGTGCGATTCTTAATGCAACCACGTTTGTTAGAGGATCTTACCTTGCGAAGTACCTATCAGGTAATGATGCAAGCAATATTCTTTTCGAAAGGGAAACACATGATAAAGCTCTAGAGAAATACCAAAGAGATTATGAAAGATATCATGAGAAGCGACAGAAGTACCTTGATTGGGAAGGTCAAACGCAATTGCTTCGCAAAAAATTGCAAACACGGACGAAGCGTTGAAGTATTACAACAGGACACATCCAGATGAAAACTTACTCTCTGAGCTTTCACAATTTTCAGATTATTACAAACCTTCCAAAACTCAGAAGATGGGTGAGATGGTTTATGTAGGAGGAGGGATGCTTGCTTTGGAATACCTTGCAAGTAGGTGGTTTTGATGAAAAATCTTAAAGGTTTCTTTACTAGTTCGAAGTAAAGAAAAAATACAGACATAATTATCCCCGCTGATCTCAACGTTGATGATTTGGGTGGGGATACATTTCCAGATCAAAATGAGATTCCTCCAATCAGAGATACGGGCAGACCTTCTAAGCCTAGAAGAGAACCACCTAGAAGGTCGGAATCTTATGAACTGAGACAAAGAAACAAAGATCAAAATGTTTTCAAAACCAATACTTGAAAATCCTTCATTGATGGGGGGGCTACTTGGTTCTTCTTCCCGACGAGGATCAGAGGATGCAGCCTCCACATCACGAGATGAAGAAACAGATTTTGGTGGTGGTGATGAACGAACAAAACTTCTCGAGGAAAGTATGACTGCTGCAGAGAAAAATACAAAGAAAAGATGGCCAAGGTATGATGCTGAAAAGGCTAAATTCACAGTTAAGTTAGATTTTTTCGATAATGTTATCGCTAGACTAATCAAAAAAGATAAAGCTGCAGAATACGTAATATTAAATGAAGATGGTACTTTAGCAAAAGACTACTATAAGAAGAAATTTCCAGATACGATTAAAGAGGGTCTAAGCAAAACCAGAGAAGAAATTATCACAGAAAATGAAGCTGAGGAAAAAAGACTCGATGAACCATACAAAAACTTCATGGGTGAACTTGCAAACGCTGATGAAAATCAAAGACCATCCATTGAGCATAATATCGAATTAGTAAATGAAAGAAGAGAAGCTGTGCAAGCGGAGACCCAAAATCTTCGAGAGGGTATGTCTCTGTGAGAAAGGGTAAAAGAGATCTTCAAGAAGCATGGTTTCACAGCATTCGCTGTGCTGTCAGCTGTAGGTGTTGTGATTGGTCTCATAGTTTCCAATCTGAAGAATGGATTGTCGAGTGTAGCTAAAGGTGTTGGCAATGGATTGAGCTTATTAGGAAAAAGCTTGGAGAAATCCTGCCGGGGATGATAGGCGCCACTGCTAGTTTTCTGTTCAAAACAGCGGGTGAGGTCATTGGATTTCTGGGTAAACATGCATGGCTTTTGATTGTAGCCGTGGTGATTTTTATAGTTGAACAATTTAAAAACAAGCGAAGGTAAAGTTCAAAGATGACTGTATTGACTTTGAAAATCAACGAACCTAAAACCTCAGTTGACCTCACACCTTCGTTGGATAGTTATGTGAGAGAGATTCAGGTAATAGACTTTCTTCGCATCGCAAGACCTTTCGTCAATTTAACGGAAAGACAAACATTAACTAGAATAGAAGGTTCGAATGAAATTATTACTCTTTCTGCGGGATACTATACACTCAAAGATCTAAAAAAAAAGTTAGAAGTTAGTAGTGTTATTGATCTATATGAAACGAATGGAGATTGTTACATCAAATCAATTTTTAAATTCAAAAGGCGTTGGAAGATGGAAAGATATCTGCTAAAGAATTTCATTTGATAAAAACCGAAGTCGAAAAATACCAGGATATGAAGAGATCCATCAGGAAAAAGTACAGAACTGAAATAAAAGAAGGTTACAAAGGCCCGACCCCAGAACAGATCAAGAATTTGGAGGATCAGATCCGCGCTGATATGTTGAAAAAACTAGGAGCGCGCGAAGCATAGAGTATGTAGTAAGATGCAACTGTTTCAGCGCAACTCCTTACAATGATGAAGAAAGACCGCTACCCTACAACTCAGATTCATTCAGCAACTAACATCTTAATGTGGTTTAAAGGGATGGATAGTATATTATAAAAAGATGTATAAACTAAATGAATTCTTGCCTGAATTTTCAGCCTCGGTTATTGAAGATGTTCTGATTAATGTTAAAATGAACGCTCATGATGATGATATGAAAAAAATTTTATCTTTCATCGATCGGTATATTGGTCAGGAGTCAGACGGGGTAAGCTGGGAGTATTTCGACAAAAGAAATGCAGTATTCCAAGCTTTCAAAAAATTTGTAGAATACATACATCCGTCGGTGGAAGAATGAGTTTAAAGTTAAGTTTCTATTAGTGTAAACGCTAATAGAAGCAATGAGTGTCTGGAAGACTTTTCAAGAACACTATCCCAATGCTAACTTGTCCAGGTTCACACAAAAAGACTGGTTTGGTGATACTAGTGGGGATAAAATATATTTTAAGTCGAAGGATGGTGATGAAATGATTCAGGTTTTCGGTCATGGTAAATTCATTTACGGTAGCTTCACTAAGGAGGTGAAAAAGGCTTTGGGTCTGGATCTTTCGAATTTTCCTCAAGAGCTCACCTTGAATCCAAAACCTAAATTACCAGTTCCAGCTCTTGGTCAAGCTGACAAACCACGGAATTTTGATTTCTCAAATCTTGAGATATTTGTCACACCGAAAGATTCTTTTAAGATTATGTTCAGAAATATCTTCACGGATACCAAGTTGACTCATCACAGTAGAAAAGAATCTCATAGATTGTTGAATTCACATGACATGAGCTATTGGCCGCAGCAACTGAACTTTGCTGTTTGGTTTGCAACAACTGGCTGTGGCGTGAGCTCGAAGTTGTTGTTTGAGGATGAAATACCGAAACAAGTGAGGTCATTTCTCTGGTTTCATGAGTATTTTACCATCTGAAGAATACTTCATGAACTTGGTGGTATCCAAAGCTCAGTAGCTTTGCCAGGTGATTCAGCTTTCGATCAGAAGAATAATACATATGATATTTCTTCCTACAAAAGACTGTGCAACGAGTTTGGGATTTCTCCGAGTACAGACTTCCGCTTTCACGAAGGGATGAATCATGGTTTGGGGAATATGTACATTTATTATTCTCATTTAGGATATGGCAAGATTGAAGCTCCTTATCCTGGAACATACAAGTTCAGTGATGAAGGGGGGACTGCGAGTGATGGTAACTTGATTCAGTATATTACAAATGCATCTTCTGAAAATTATCACGAGCATTTTGTGCTTCCTGTATCTTATGGTTTGCCAAAAGCTGGACAGGCTAGGATTAATCAATCCATCGAAGCTTTCGTGTACTGCATACTGGGTGTACATGTGAATGTACAAAGTACAATTATTGGAAATACTGGCTCAGCGCAAGAGGTCAGGCGCGAATTTCTTGTGCTGCTGGAAGATGCGGTGAAGCAACCTGATATATCCAAATCCGTACAGAGATTTCAACTTGCTGTTCAGGAAGCGAAAGTTAATTTGGACTTGGCAATATTTCCCGGTACATGGTTGATGCCTTCAAGGATGGTTATCAACACTGAATCCACAGTTGGATACAACAACAAACTGAAACGCGTCACACAAAAGATAAAAGTTGGGGTTAATTCTGATATCAATGCTGATGGTACTGTGGGGGTTGGTATCAGGCATAATCTTGGGAAGAATAAAGTTGCTTTACCTCATCATCTACCCCCACCTCATAAAATTAAGCATGAAACTAGTACTAAAAATGATGAGGAACCGGCAAAGTTTTGGTACTAGTAAACACGAGCTGAACTTAATGGTGATCATGATTGTTGCAGCTGGAGTAGCATGGATGTTGTTTCGGTGAAAAAAAAGATTTATACTTTGTAACGTGTTTCACGTTACAAAACTTTTGAAAATTATAAAATGAAAAATTTGTCAATTTCTCGGAGAGTTTTGTTGACAGTAGTGTCTGAGATTTTTACTTTCTTATAGAAATTAGTCTTTGTGATACCTAATTGTTTCATATAACCCTGATTTAAACTTAAGTAGAATAAGATGATTGCTGCAACCATTGACTGAGGGCTGCTGCGTTCGAGAAGTGGAGATCTATTTTTGAAAAGTTGTTTCATTTTGAGAATATTGTCGTAGTGAGAATGATCAACCCCAACCAATTTCATGATCCATGGTAAAATTTTCTTAGTGGTTATGCTATCAGATTTGGATTCTGGAAAAGCTTTCAGATACTTTGTAATAACGAAAGACATGTCACTCTTTTTGAGCTGTAACATATCTCAAATATTTTAGGGGGGGGGGAAACTTGCCAAACTCTTGGTAAGTGTAAAACAGACAAGCAGCTATGATAGCATTGCGATATTTTCCACGAAATAACTTATTTCCTTCCATATTCTGAATATGTTTGTATTTATCCTCTATCAGATCCATCATCATAGGTGAAATATCTATTTTATGAGTCTCAAACGCTTTACGAACACCTTTGGGTTTAGATTGTTTACTATGGCATCGAATAAGGTCACACCAAGCTTGTTCGAAATCTATATTTTCAAGCACAACACCACACATTTTGCAAATATATTGCCTAGAGTCGTTTATATATGTACTTTCATGCTTGCAAACCTGTTTCTCCTCATCATCAGAGTTGGAGAAAAGGTTCTGAAAAGCCTCAACAATTTGTTTAGAATCCTCATAGTCCATCATACATGTGTCTTTCTATCCTTTAAAATCTTTCTCTTTCAATCTTACAGTCTCGGTAACTCTTTTTCCGCCAGCCATGATGACATTCTTTCATACCTGTATCACATTCTATCTTTGCAGTTTCATGTCGACATATAATTCCACACAATTGTAGATGTTTATCTAATTTCTTTTTTGAATTGAATGATCCTAGACACCTTGAACAGTACTCACGTTTACCGTTACGTTTAGTAACTTGTTTTGTCATCAATTTGTTAATATCTTTAACCCAGCAGTAGTGTTCAGTATCTTCATTCATGAGAACCAAAAGATGTATAACTATAGAAGCATACTTTTTACTTAGTCTCACTGGACATACCCTATTATCTTTTTCTAATACTAAAACATTAATTGCGTAAGGATTATTTTCCTCAAAAACATCTATATTATCCAAAGTAGGTGGAAATTCTACACCAGCCCAATCAAATTTCTTTGCGTTTTCTCTCATCGTATTATTCAACCTTTAGTGTCCTTTTTTCGCTGGGAATACAGCAGAAGTGATAACCCATTTGAAACATTCTTTATCATGTCTGTTCTCCACATTGATTATTGCATGTCTGTGAAGTATACACTTTGGTGTTGGAATATATGAACTAGATCTTTGGTTTTCCATCTTGTATTTAATATACCCTTTTATTTTCTTTAAACTGTTTTTTCTAGATTTCTCAATTTCACACGAAACATGTGAAATTAAAATGAAATTTACTATCTACATAATCTTAATTACACTTCCAAAATAATCCTTTACATACTCAAGTCTAACTAATATATGTTTGGCTAACATTGTATACATTTCACTCATCACAACATCTATTTTTTCTTTCTCTATCCCTTTTTCAAGTAAAGTTTTATAAATTTCACTTCTAAAACCTGAAGCATTTGTTTTAAATTCAGACAATTCATGAATAACAGGCAGGCGCACCTCTATTATTCTTGTACAACTTTCATATCCTTCCATATATCAAGCAGCTTAGCGATACATTTACAAAGTTCCAATTCAGCTCTATAAAACCCACAATTATTTGGAAAATCCAAAAAGATGCACCCGTTCGAAATAATACTTTTTGGCCAATGCCTTTTTATTTCTGATTCAGTTTTAACCTTATGTTTTCTAGTACGCGACATTTTTCTTTTAGATTTGTATTTAATATAAGGTTATATTTCTTTAAATTGTTTTTTCTGAAAATCTCAATTTTTGGCAATAATTGTCACGCATGCGCATTCGCAGATGACAAATAGGATCACACATTTTGGAATATGAATAATTTGAATAATTCGTTAATTATTAACTAATTAATTAATAATTAACTTCAGAATCCTGCATTCATGAGCCAAGTTCAATCTGGATTTAGTTGCTCTCTACATAACTACTAATGCATTTAATGTGAAGATGGGTAGCTTCGATGGAGCAGAAATTTCTGAACTCGTCGGCTTGTTCATTCTTTCAAAACTTAAAGATAAATTCGGCAACGACATAGGTCTTTATCGCGATGACGGTCTTGCGGTGCTAAACATAAAATCCGGTTGGTAGGTTGACATCTTTGCTGAAGTATACTGGTTGACATCTTTGCTGAAGTGACTCGTGTTGTTACAAAGCTTTTCAAACAGGCCCATTGTTGTGTTGGAACAAATTGCAAAGTGTGGTGTGGTTGTTTCTTTCACCTGCCTGAGCTCACTACTAAAACATTTTGAGTTGTTAACACGAAAGACCTCAGTTCAAGTGAGAAAATTCTTCACCTGGATTCTGAAGTGTTCAGCAAGGTATAGACACAAAGTATATAAAACTCCTTTTTTTAGAAATCAAGGATTTTGCTTTTGTGTGTAAATACAGCACTGGCCAGTTAACCCTCCAATTCCATGGCATTCCACTTCATCCAAAGCTTGTAGATGTACAAGCTTTATAATAGTTTGGTTTAGAGCAGGAGTCCCTCCTTCACCACTGAATGCAATGAAAGTAAATGACAGTTGTATAGGTTTTTATAAAAACTTTATTAATTCATGAGGGATAAAAACATTCTATACAAAGTGTAGAAAACATTTTGAGTCAAACAGCACAGTACAATACAACTTCGTTTTTTATCATTTTCCTTCTTTACAATCAGTTTTTTTTAAATAAAACTTTAGTAATGAAATTAATTTGTTTATCTTCTGAAAATATAGAACATGTAAAGAAATGTGCCTGAATATAGCAGGTAGTTTTTGAGTTAGACACAAAACAGTTCTGTGCAGCAGTCATTCACAAATAAGTATAAATATGGGAAAAGATCGTACAAATAAGCTAAACTACTCTATTTACAACATGTATTTCAAAGAACATGAAAACTGGTCTATTTACATGAAAAATATTTATCTTGACAAATTACTTCAACAAAAATGCAAAATCTTTATGTCAGTTAATACAGAATGTGTATGGTGACTCTGTTTACATTCAATTTTCACTGCAATAACAGGTGTGTCAAAGTGACCTAAAAATCGTGCTAACCCAACACAGTTTGCGTGTTAAAATTTTGTCCACGTTTTTAACACGTTAACATGCGTGTTAAAATTAGCGTGTTAATTTAACAAGCTTAAAAGCGTGTTCCTTTGACACATTTTTATGCGTGTCACAGCTTCTGTGTTTTTTTAACACAATTACTTCTGTGCTTTTTTGACACGTTTAATAAACAAAATATGTTCCAATACTTCGGTCAAACCACTAAAATTTAATATAGTTTATAGGGATAATTGACACCTTGGTGAAGATAATATTCAGACATTCAATAAATATAAAGGAAAAACCCTATAATATCCAAAATGATTTTAATTTCCCTGATTTTGAGCAGAATTCCAAATTTCCCTGACCAAATACCAAATTCAACAACTTTTCCCTGACCTTGAAAAAATTTCGATTTTCTGACTTTTTACTGACCATGGCAACCGTGAAACTATACTTGAATATTTTATATACATTAAATTAATAAATTACTCAATTAATTGACGATTTTCAAGTTGTTGTTAATCAAGTGACTTGCATATACATCTACAAATTGATGTCATATGCATGCATGCAAGAACTACCGTAGATAAAATTAATATAAAAACAGAAACACGATGAAAACAATTAAACTATTTTAATAAAGCTTGTTTTATGAATGAACTGACAAAACGATTGCAATTAAACGTTAACAATACTAATAATGCAGTACTCTATATGGCTTAGCTTTCAAAAACTTGGCCATATGATGTAGGATTCTTCTCATTAAAGTCAACTATCAAAAATACAAGCAAAATGCTTTCCCTTTAAAGATACCATGCTGTTGGTTGAAATAATGGCACTATTAACCTAATGCAACATTCCCTGAATGTGCCATATGTGATTTTATTTCTTCATACTAGAGTGACACTTTTAGCAAAACTGCAAAAACGACAAAACGTTTTCATTCACAGAATGAGCTGAACTCGTGAAATAACAGCAATATCGTATCAACAAATGAATACCCACCTACTACAGCATTCTATAGCTTAATTTGCAGGAAAATTGGCAGTATAATACCAAGTTTTTGACATAAGACTAAGTTGGCACTGCTCCTAACAAAAACTCCTGCAAAAATAGCAAGAAGTTTTTCCTTTCAAATACTGCAACGGCAACATTAACCTAATATGCAACATTCCCTGAATGTGCCATGAGAATTACATTTCTTCAAACTAGAATGACACTTTTAGCAAAACTACTAAACGTTTTCATTCAACGAATGAGCTGAACTCGTGTATATAACAGCACTATCAACAATACTGATTTACTGCAGCACTCTATGACTTAATTTGCTTGGAAAACTGATTGTATGACGTCGATTTTTTGAAACAAGACTCAACTGGTACTCCTAACAAAAACTCTTGCAAAAATAGCAAAATGTTTTTTCCCTTCAAATACTGGCAGTTGAATACAAAGTAGGAACAGTTAGGGCTTGTAGAAATCCTCCAAAATCTTCACATATTTCTTTCTGTTCGCAACCAAGGAAGATTTGGTCTGGCCAACTGTCTGAATCTAACACCACAGAAAGAAATGGCTCATTACCACACTTATAAAGGGGATCAAGTTTGCATCCGGTCTGAAATCAAAAAGCAAGAATTACAATTAAACACAACCAAATTTTTATTGCTTTTGCATATCCCCAATAGGCTACAATTTGCTGCTAAACAAAAATTACCTGTAACTAGCTTAGGGAAAGTGGGAGATAGTTGTAGTGTTGGGTTACCTGTGTAGGCTCGTTCTAGAGAATAAAGCATGCTTCTGAATCCAATATGGTGTCGTGTTAGAATGATTTAGTGTGTGTGTTTGTAATCACAAATCATCGGGTCGTACAAAACACTACAATAGTTGCTGGAACAATCAAGTTAGTTTCGGGACTTAGTGGCACAGTGTCCTTCCTTCGCACCCTCGTTTGTCTCTACAACAGTTTTGGAACTGGTGCTCAAGCGATGAGCTCAGTGGAATTAACTCTTCAAGCTGTTGTAAAAATGTTTCTTTTGTGAATGAATATATTAGGAACACAGTCGCTGAAGTAAAACAGTACTACAACATGAAAGAAAAGGCAGCAACAAATGGGCCCAGAGGAACTTCCAAAAAAAAAACACAGGTATCGTTGGAACTCCTGGAACAAGGGATGAGACTACTACAAGCTAACGTAAAGATAATAAATGAAGACTGTCTTGGTGACATTAAACCTACATACGTTACTAACAACTCTGGTTGAGAACCTTCATGCAGTTTCTCACTTCAAAAACTAGACTTTCACCACTCTGCAGTATGCCCAAGACTTTGGCACGATTTCGAAGGAATCTTTAAAAAGAACAACTAAGTGGGGTCCCAAATACTTCATACACAAGAAATCGTACTATCTGGTTCCGATGTCCAGTTTGAAGTTGGAAGATTTAAATGTTATGAAACGTTCTCCAGTTGTTAGCATAGATCCCCAAATTGAAACAGCTCTGAAGGAGTTGGTTGACAGATATCGTCCTGTCAGGCAAAGAACGGTTTGCAGTGAAACCACGAAAGCCAAAGCAGAAACTTTACCGCCAGCAGCTTAATCCAGTCAACCAGTCCAAGAGGATGCACAAGAAGATTCAGTGACAGAAAACTGAGAAGGAATCGATCAAAATACACGTGTGTAGCCAGCTGCAGATCACGATCATTGTGTAACTGGAATCATATTTGTGGATAATAGCGAGGTTGTAAAAGTGGCTGTTAGTGATATGACTGATCTACCCGTGCAAGATGATGAATACGACACCGACTAAGACAGGGATGTGGACGATGATACCCCACCTGACATAACGTTCAGCAGATCTGGTCGTGGCATCCACGTTCATATGGCATATCTCCATGAGCTTTGACAAGGAAGGAATAACATTAATCTGGCATATTTGTTAATAAATGATAAATATTCTGTTTTTATAAAAAGTGAATAAAGAGATATAGTAAAGTACAAGGATTTCTCTCGCTGAAAAAATCGTACCTTTACACTGTAAAAATACATCTTTAACATGTGAGAGGCATGTGAATATTACAACAAAAATTTAGGCGAAAATTTTCGGAACTCTAACTTTTGGCTGTCTTCGGGAATCTTCCGAAAAGATCTGGAATCGTCGGAAAGTGGCCTAAAACTTCTTGATATACCGCACAAAATAATATTGCCTTTTTTGGAACCTTTTTTTTTCCCTTCCAAATAAAATTTACTGTTACAGAGAAGTTTTGACTGTTAGTGTTAAAAAGCCTAAAATTTAACTGTTCTGTGTTACAGAACCAAAAATTTAAGTGTTAAATGTTATCGAGGTACCCTCATTCAGACCCTCTTTCATCTTCAGTTTCTCTTGCATGCACAGAAAGAAAGTATCCAAGAATATAATTAGCTTGCTTAATACGACTGATAACAACAATAATTCACTTGCTTTTCAGTCAACTTGTAGAATATTAAGTAGTCAGAATTTCTTTGCACAAAATTCCAAACTTTGTCAAAGCAAATTCTTCATGCACCTCACTGGATGTTTTAATTTATCTCTAAAGGTTAGAACAGCTTTGGAATGCGAAACACTAAGGGAGATTATAGCCAAAGATAATAAAGAAAAAGAAAAATTGGAAGAATCACAACGTATACTGGAAAATAAAGAAAAAGAAATGCAGGTCAGTACATTTAATTTCAAAAATAAATAAATAAATAAATAAATAAATAAATAAATAAATAAGCAAAGGATTGTCTGATATCCTGAATATATCATCAATCATTACTGACAATTTTATGGTTTTTACCTTGTGTGTTGCAGCAAACAATTAAATTACTTACTGACGAGATTGAAAAGGAAAAGTCTAGTAACGAGCATTTGAAAAAGGAACAATGCGACTTGACATTATCCATTCTAGAAAAAGAGGTAAACATTAAACCTAACACTTCTTTATATCGTAAAGTGTAAATAAAAATTGGCATATATGAAATGACCTATTTCAACTAATTGCAGAAAGAATTAAAAAATCTAAAAAAAGATGTTATGGAAACCACAAGAAAAGAAAAAGAAACACTTGATTGCGTGAATGATTTAAGCATTACACTTGAGAATGAAAGGTAAGTTTGTTTCCTTGTTGTAAAGCGGTAAGTTCTCCTGCTTTTTTTATTCATCGTTTTTGTATAGTATCCCTTTTCCCTATCCCAAACGTGATTAAAAACACCATACAAGTCATGAGGAGGTGTGTTAGAATGATGTTTTTTATGAGATCGGATAAAATATATCATTAAATAGATTACTCTTAGGTACCTATTACACGGAAGGGGAGGGGATTGGAATAAACGGGGGCAAACGTTTCAATGTTGAGCACAAAGGATCTTCCAAACTGGGAATAACCGTGCTAGGCCAAGCCGGTCAGGTACAATGTGACAATGGCCCGAAAAACATTCCAGTTTAGCAATCATATTAGACTGAATATTTTCGATTTAAAAATGAGAAGATATAGAGGACTTATAAACGCATACAGATTTCTTTTGTTTTTACACTCTTGTGGCAGAGGGGTCGGAAAAAAGCGAAAAATTAATAAGCGTCCTCCCGTTTATTAAGCACCTAAAAACAATTGCATCCGCAGTTGTTCCATTAGTGAACGGACACGTGCGAAACGCTTTTAGTCTTAGCTCAACTGCCATTTTTGTGGTTTTCAAGGCTATGATTTAAGTAAAGAATGAGATCTAAAATTTGTTTCTTTGTTTTGTCCCTCTTAATAGGAAACAAATGTCTGATCTTCAGGAGAACATTTTGAAGTTAGAGGTACGAAGCATTGCCTATATCAATGATATACAGCAAGTTACAGTTGAAGTTAAAACTCTGATATCCCAACAAATTTTAAACATATTCAAACAATCCCGCAAACAGCGAAAAAGAATTGAGCTGCTGCGAAGATATAAGCAAATCGAATATAAAATATTTATTTACGAAAAGTTCATAATTGCAAATATTGGATTAATCCGATTACCACATAACGGCTCACATAAGGCTGCGCTCATTATGTATGTCTGAGGGGTGTAGGTGAAATATTGCAAATGATTCTACAGAATTATTTTTCGAAGGTGACACGGTAAATATTCGCATCCCTCCACCCTAGACTAAATTTTCACACACACCCCTTACCCACACCATCCTACCATTAACAATCTTTCAGCCTTATTTGTTGTTACAATCGTTTTCAAACTACAACCTTTGGACGTAGTTCAGGTCTTGCAACGCTCTCATGTTTTTCTGGCCTGAAGTTGTTTTTGTACAGGTCCCGTCAGCTGAACAAAACAAATAGAGAGAGGCATTTTTGGAGTCCAAATACTGCTTTTACAGGCAAATAAACAGCGTAAATAAATGACTTTGGTACGACTTGCTAACTCGTACATGAATTAGCTAGAGTTTAATTGACGTAGCAGCAAATCACAAAATCCTTTCGATATTTTGAAAACACGCAAGGCGTAACAACGAATTCAGCTTTGCCTCTGAGGTGACTACCTATGTAATCCAATCTGTCTGATATCGGGAGTTAGGCCTATAACGTCGCCCAGATCGAGATGTCACAGTTTCGGAATTTATCATAGGTATCTCATCATCACTTTCGACAACAGCAATAAACTGTTCTTCAGAAGCGCATCAGATTCAACAATAGCCACCACTTCATCTTTACCGTCATCTTCACACTCATCTTTGCTGTCACTATCAGTGATCTTCTTTCTTCTTCCTGATCGTTTCCTTCCCCATCACTCTGGTATATAGAACCATATTGTACACTTGTGCTATCAACCTTATTTTTAAGGTTGATGTTGGCCATTATCTTTGTTATTGTATCATCTTTGACTCCATTAATTGATAAATGGTAATATCTCTGATATTTTTCTAGCTCATCATCTGTCAATTTTTCAAAGGGATTCCCGTGATAAAGCCAGCTGACTTCAGAGTTTTGAGCCCATCAATATTTTTTGTCTCAAACATTAGAATTCTATGGGTAAAAGGAGTTTGATAAACTATTTTCTCCGGCGAGTCATATTTGGAAAGTTTTGTATTTTACTCTAGGTTGTAGATGTATAAGAATGCGGCGGGTATTTCGAAAACTTTTGAAACCTTCTGAGGCTCCTAATCTAAGGTAAGCTTTATCGTCGATAAACCTTATGAGTGTCAAGGGTCTGTAGTCATTTCGATCTGAAATGAGAAAGTGCTTTACATTTAAAACATGTGCCCTTTGAAAGTGTGTATTTTCATTACTGCAATATTCTCTCTGGTATGTTTTTTGGTGCAAAATAGTCCTTTCCTTGCGTGCAACTTTGCTTGGCGACTACGTGTGTTTTTAGGTTTTGACAGGTTTTACACTGTAACTGCTGAACGGACCAAACGTTTTCCTTGCTCTTAAGAAAGAAGTTTGCAAGGCACCGCAAATCTCTAATTTTGATTTTGCAGCCTGTATATAAAACAGTATCATGACTAACTGCTTTCTCTTCCATGCATTAAGCAATAAACCTTTCACATTCATCAACTAATAGCCTTAGGCGTCCAGAGGATAGATGACGCTTCAAACGATTTTCTTCTAAAAGTTGTCGTGCTAACCTAGTAACCATTTGAGTGACCTTTTTTGTGCTGAGTTATTTTCACACTCCATACTATAACTGTCACTTTGTTAAATCTTTTTGTTAGTACGTCGATCTCTTGTTTAAGGTCAGCTAGCCTTTCACATGGCTAACTGTCTTTCCTAGAGTAAAGGACATAATATGAGTCTTTTTGTCTATTCGAGACTTAGTTTGGGCTTCTTTCTTATTAAGCCTCTAGGTGATCATGTCAGAGGCAGCTGTACGTGTAGTTTTCAACTCTTTCATAATATTTATCATGTCTTCAGTTGACTTTGCAACTGTACTTGGGTCAATACCAAAGACATAAATTTCTCCTCTTGTTTTAGACATTCCAAGAAGCACTAATGTACACACTTTTTATCTCATTCAATATCCATAGACTGAAGGACATCACTTATAAATTTATTGTCATCTTCATGCTGATTCCTAATGTTATCATTAAGCCTAACAAAAAAAGGCTCAATATTCATGCTGTTTCACTGGCCTCAATAATATTGTCATAGAACTGCTTCCCCTTTTATTAAAAATGATTAATCTCAAGCCATACTCAGGATAAATCAGGGTATCTCTAAATCATTGCTTGTCTTGACTGAATCCTTTTGAGGAAAACATAAATTGCATAATACATAGCCCTCGTCAAATGGCATGCTAGATGGCATTGTGAAGCCATATAAGGATTGAGACTGTTAAGATGTAGTATCCCTTTCATACCCATTATTATTCGGAACAAGGAAGTATGTTGCTTAAACTTTTCTTGCTTTTTTTCAATATCAATGCATTTTCGTCAAGGGAACATGATTGTAGAGATAGTTGTATGCTATCATCAAAAAGACTTGATTCTTTCCAGTTATCACATTACGAACATGATAAGGGCCAGAAACAACATTTGCAATTCATGCATTCAGTCTGACAGATTAGATCGTATATTTATATGTTTAAGAAATACAAAAAAATAATGTAATAGGTTTTAAATTATTCAGCGTATCAAATGATTTTTTTCATTCTATACCAGAGCTTTCACTTTTAATTGTCGCTTTTCTCACAGCTCTTGAACCGCGGGGCACAGGGATTAAAAAAAACGCTACCGATTGTATAATGAACAAGGTGGTTTCCTAAAATATTCTGTGGATAAAACTAATCGTGACGCTGTGTCCAAATAGGCAAATCTTAAAATTCTACACATCACGGTTTTGCTAGCAATGGAAGCTGTCAAGGTAGCCATTTTGATTTTGCCGATTAGGGGATGGACTGGGCAGAATTGACACCACAGGTAGACCAGCATTCTACAAAAACGAAAAGCGAGGCTCAACCACAAAATGGCTGCCAGACATGGAATACAAACTCTTCTTGAGAAAGCTGACTTACAACAGTTTGCTGAAAGCTTTGCCAACCTTGAAGCTACAAAGATATCCCATTTTGTTGATGTTGGCTTCAGCTGGATGAACTGCGCTTCAACTAAAACGTCTGAGGCGAATTTTCCACGAGCACTATCAGGAGGACAAAGTGCAGAAGTGAGTCAGAGTGACAATGAAAACTTGAGCAAGAATCTAAGGCAGTCTAGTCAGTATTAAGTACTCAAACACTATATGCTCTGTGCATTTGCTGATCAAAATCCATTCTAAACTCTTGTGTAGCTTTTAATAATTCTAGCTAAATAAATTGAATAACTGAAGGTGTACGAAAAACCCTAGATAAGAGGCTTAAAGATATTGTGAAGATTGATAGAAACAGATTCTAGGCAGTTGAGTCAACTGTTGTATTACGACAGCTGAAGAAAAAGTTTGGAGCAAACAAGAAAGAACTTTTTCTTGTCTCTGTTGATTTAAAAAAGGCTTTTGATCGTGTGCCTAGGAAAGCAATTTTATAGGCCTTGAGACGTCAAAATGTGCCTGAACGTCTCATAGCACTTGTTATGGCCTTATATAGCAATACAAGGTCAAGGGTCAGGACTCTAGCAGGTACTTCAGATGAGTTTGGGATAGGAGTGGGAGTATATCAAGGGTCAGCACTGCGTCCCCTGCTATTTGTAGTGGTAATTGAGGAGGCAAACAGAGCATCAGGAGGTGAAGGATTATGGGACTTGTTGTTTGCTGATGACCTAGTGATAATGATGGTCTATGGAAAAGTGAGATGGAAACTAGGGGATTAAAGGTAAACATAAATAAAACCATGCTGATCGTGATGGGTAGTGAAACTGCTGTTAGGCAACAAAGGAGAAGGTACCCATGTGGGGTTCGTGGCAAAGGAGTTGGAGCAAACTCAATATGGTGTCAATGTTCTAAAAGGTGGTGCCACCAGAGATGTTTGGGGCTCAGAAATCTGAGATGAGCAGGAGATAACTTTAGGATATCCAACGTGTGAGAGGGGAGTTGTGGCAGTGCCAATGAGATTGGTGGTTCTGGAAGAAATGTAGACTGCTATTGGTAAATTGCTGTGCACTATCGGTACTTTTTTGCTCATTCACGAGCGTGAAACGCGAAATGAAGGAGTATTGTAATTATATGGGATTCTGTTAGCCGTTATGTGTTATGTGTTATGTGTTAGCAGCGCCTTCAAGCCAGTTCAGCGGTATTTCCGATCTATTCGAAAGCTCGCATTGCACGATAGAAAGAAAAATTACGAAAAGGAGTAC
>JAOBBB020078949.1:0-13764 GCA_025331005.2 Zoanthus gigantus
GCACAGATGTTGCAGGAAGGATATAGAATGCCAAAACCTGATCATGTTGATCAACATTTGTACGTTTATTGTTGTTGTTTTGTTTTTGTTAAAATAATTTTATTTTGTTTATTTTTTATTTTATTTTCTTATTTTTTTTTTCTGGTTTTTAAGAAAATTCCGATTGATTTTATAACAGAACTACGGATATCGCTCTTGTTTTGCTATGAGAACGAAAGCTTTAAAGATTTCATTAAATAAGGCAGCTAAACTTTCATTCTCTTCCCCATAGCCCATCGTCTTTCTTAGCCGGCGGCACCTAAGAAAGACGATGGGCTCTGTGGACAAGAATTCTAAACTTTAAAGCCCTTTGGAAAAAGCTATGGATAGGTAAACAAAGGACGACCCGATTCTTACCTGGTTCTCAATTCCAAAATATCCTTTATTGTCATTTGCGTTGCTGTTTTCTTTCAAGCTCCTAACTTCACTTGTCAAGTTATCTTTTTCAGCCACAAGTTGTTTAATTTGTTCTTTCATTCTTACTTGTTCCTCTACAACTTTCTGCAACTCCACACTGGTATTCAGGTCTACATCACAGGGGACAGAGAATGAGGGTTCCAGCCTGATTTGCTGGGAAACGGTCTCGTGCTGAACATTATCTCTTGCAAAAGAAGGACCTTGTTCGTTTCCGTTTCCAGAGTTATTGTTCCTGGTAAAAATTGTTTGATATCGAGCTAGTTTACTGAGTTCTTTCTCCATTTCTTCGACCTGCGTGTGAAGTTTTTCATTCTTATCTAGCAAGAACGTGTTTATTTCTCTTATCTTTTTGTTCTTATTTTCAGACCTTCCATGCATATCTTCAGACTCTGTTTTGGAAAGTTCGTCGTCAAAATGATCAAAATCTCTTTCTTTTTGCTTGAGAGAAAACCTCAAGGCGTCATTTTCTATTTTTAATTCTCTTTTTTCCTTTTCTAAAGTTTCCACGTCCTCTGTGTTTAAATCGTCTCCCTTTCTTAAACTTTCAGTCTCTAAATAAAGGACTTGATTTTGTTTAATCAAAACTGCATTGGCACGTTTTAGTGCGCTTATTTCTCCCTTACATTTTGTCAGTTCTTTTTCAGACATTCTCAAGTCATCTTCCAGTTTCGATTTATCACATTCAGCATCGAAAGAAACCATTTTCATTCTCTCGTATTCATCCGACTGCAAAATGTCGATTTGAAGAGCGCTATCAACTCGAGGACTCATGAATTTCTCTTTATACTTATGTTTTTCTTCTTGTAATTTATCTTTTAATTGAAGAAATTTATCTTTCAATGTCCTGTACTTATTTTGTGCTTTATTCAGTTCGTCTTTGGTGCTTTCAAGCTCGTGTGAGAGTTTGCCTTTTTCAAACTCAAACTCGTTCAATGACCTATTCAAGTTTTGCACTTCCTCCAGTTTGGTTAAATCAATTTTTGTGTTATTGTGCTCCACTGTCAACTGATGGCATCTCTCTCTTTCTTTTTCTAGATCTCCTCTAAGATTTCGAATTTCAAGTTTCAGTTCCTTAATTTGGATTCGTGCACGAGCTTTCTCTTCTTCGGTTTTTTCAATGTGCTCCAAGTGATGCTCTGTTTCTTTCAAAATCCTATCATGGCTCTTTTGTTCTGACTCAAGAATTGAAATCAAACAAGAAATCTCAATTGATTTTTTTTCTAGCTCAGTTTCCAGTTCTCGTATTTTCACAGTGTAAGTTTCATGTTCTTTTAACTGCTCAGTAGTTTGAATAAACTTGGTTTCCCTTTCTCTACTTTTCAAGTCCTCAAGTGAGGTTTTCAACTGTGCTATCTCATTAGATTTAACTTGTAAACTGTTTTCTAGACTTCGAATTTTTTCTGCCTGCTCAGTATTCCGTTTTTCTTGTTCTTGGGAGTACTTAATTTCATATTCCGACTTGAGAGATTTAACATCGTCTAAAAGCGTTCTCAGTTCATTTATCTCTTTTTTCTTGCAACTTAGCTGGTTTTCTAATCCTTCAACTCTTTCATGATGATCCTGTTTTAACTTTAACAGCTCTGACATGTTTCTTGCCTGGCACAATCCTAGCTGCTCTTGAAGATGTATAACCTGTTCCCTTAGAATTGTAATCTCTTCAAATCTTTTGATGTTTTCTTCTCTTACTCTGCCTTGTTCTTCTATGTATTCGCTTTCGTTTCTTTTTTGTTCTTGCTTTAATACCTGAATATGTGACTGAAGTTCTTGAATTTCTTGATTCTTGCTATTTTCCTGTCCATCTACTTTTAGCTGCGTTGCAATTTGGTCATCTTCGTTTTTGAATTGTTTTTCTTTTAATATTTCAATTTCATCTTTTAAACGACAAATCTCTGTATCCTTCTGACTGTTTTCTTCCTCTAGTAGTCTGTTTTGGGCGGTAATGGCTGCTCTTGTGTTTACGTCTTGTTCTTTGAATGTTTGCAGTTGTTCATTAAAGTTCGCAATTTCTTTGTTCTTGATGTTAATGTACTCTTGAAGTTTTTTGACCTCTTCGGTATGTGCAGCTTGTTCTCGTACGCTTTGCTCCTCACGCGAATGAAGCTGCTTTGTAAGGTTAGCAAACTCCATTTCGTTGAAGTCACTTTCACCAATCCTGTTAGTCTCACTCGCCTTATAATTTGCTTCTGCTTGGCGAAATTCCGCTCTGAGAAGTTGAAGTTGCTCTTCAAGGTTTGAAATTTTGTTTGTTTTCAAAGTTATGGTTTCAGCACTGACCATTTCCTTTTCTTTATGTTTTTCTTCTCTTTCTGAATGCTTCATTTCTAATCGCTTTATTTCTTGATGAAGATGTTCATTTAGATTTGTCAGTGTCTCAAGTTTTGCTGCCTTTTCCTCATTGTCTTGATTTAATCTCGAATTCTCTGCTTCACTTTCTGTTTTGCTCTCTTGATTCTCTTCGAAGAGCTTTGTAACACGAAGAAGCTCTATGCTCTTTACCTCGTTATCTTTAATGCTAGAGTGGAGCTCATTTTTGAGGCTTTCAACTTTGTTCAAATATTTTTGTTGAAACTGATCCTCGACATCAGCTAAAATCCTTTCTTTTTCAAGAGAAGCAGTTTGCAGTTTTTCCTTTAATATGTTAACTTCTTTCGTATAACTCACCTGGTTAGTCTGAAGTTTTTCTTCAAGAGATTGAACATTCAATGTCTCGTCGTCAAGACTTCTTCGAAGAACCTCGTTTTCGGAATTTAAAGATTCTACTTGCTTTCCCTTTAACAATAGTTGCTGGTTTGCAGTACGAAGTTCCAACTGAAGTGCAGCAATGCTTGCTTCGTATTCCTCGACAACGCTTCCAATACTTTGTTCGTACTCCGCAACACTCGGCCGTGATTTCTCCTGCATTATTTCATCTGAAGGCGAAGCTTCAATATCGGAAGAAGTGGCAGCCACCACAATTTCATCTTTAAGCTTTTCGTTTTCATCTTCAAGTTCTCCTTGAATGTACCTTAAATTTTCAATGGTTTCTGAATATTTTTTCATTTCCACATTATTCGAGGAAAGTTCTTTGTTTTTCATACTCAAAAATGTTTCCAAAGATTCAACTTTGCTTCTTAAATCATTTTCCAATCTTTCCTTTTCTTTGAGATTATCCTTATATATTATAACTGTAGCTTTTAGATCATCCCTTTCTTTCTCTAACAATTTAACTTTTGCTTCAATTTCTTCCTTGATAGTTTCTAATTCTTCTTTTTCAATCTGGATTTGATTAGTTTTCTCCTCGAGAACTTCAATTTTCGAATTGTTTATGACGAGGTCTTTTGTTGTTTGAAATATTTCAAGTTCACTTTCCAACTCTTCATTCTTGGATCTCATTTCTTCCAGCTCTTCCGTCAGTATTCTATTTTCTCGTTTGAAATCACTTCTCAGCCTATTAATTTGCTCTATCAAGAGCGAAGATTTTTTTTGCTTGTGACTAGAAATTTTAACTTTTCCATTTTCAAGCTCATTTGAGAGATCACCAACTACCAAATCAAACTCGGTTTTTAGCTCTTTATTTTCCACCTGTAAGTTTTCCAGCATGTCTTGTAGTCCTTCAATTTCTATCGTATGTTGTTCTTTGATATCTTGAATTTCCATCCGATGAGCTTCTGCTTGCCGCTTCAAAGTCTCTTCACTTTCACTTTTGTTTTGTTCTCTTTCTAACTGCTCTTTAAGTTCGAAAACTTCTTTTTGCCAGTTCTCAACGCTTGCTCTAACAGTTTCAAGTTCACAGCTTTTTTCATTTAGTTGCTTCCTCAAGTTTTCATCTCCTATTTTACAATTATATCTTTCTTTTTCAAGTTTTTGTTCAAGGTCGGAAACTTTCGCCTGATGGTTGTTAAGAAATTCTTGTTTTTCCTCAAGTTCTTTATCAAATGCTTGTTTTGATTCTTCAATTTGTTTTTCAAACTCATTGCGCATGTCTATTATTTCGGCAGCAATTTTGCTTTCTTTCGCTGCGTATTCTTCCTCTCTTTGTTGGATTTGTAATTTCAGTGTCCTAAGGTCAGCCTCGTACTCTTCCTTTAATGCTGCCACGAAATCTTCGTGTTCTGCCTTTAATGCAGCATACTGATTGCCCATTTGTTGTTTAAACTCAATTTCTGTACACCCTGCCTCCTTGTCAATGATTTTGTTTTCTTGATAACCGTTCTTCAAAGAATTAATTTCCTCAGAGTATTTCTCTTCTTGGAGCTGAAGTTTCTCTTCATACGAACTTCTTAAAACTTCGATATTTTGACGGCTTTCAATAACCAATGCCTCCTTTTCAATTTCAAGTTTAGTTTTGAAAGCATTAAGTTCTTCGCGAAAATTAAACTCTTGCTGCTCAAGTTTCTCTATCGCTGCGTTAGCTAGGGTAACTTGTTCCTGAAGCTGTTCCTTTAAGAGGAGTATTTCGTCTTCATATTTGTTTTGTTCAACGTCAAATTCTGTGTTATGATGCGATGTATGTGACGAGCGTGTTGACTGGCCTCTTTCCGCTACCAAGCTGTTCTCTTCTTTTCCATTTTGTTTCCCTTTCACTGCTTCTAGTTCTTTTTTCATAAACTCGACCTCAAGCTGGTGTTCGCTGCGCGCAATCTCTAGTTCAAGTTTCAGTTCCGTTTTCTCTTCTTCGTGAGTATTCTGCAGTTCCTGAATGTAATCTTCTTTAGATTTGAGTTCATCCTGCAAACTCACGCAATCTTCTGTTACCTGGGAGCAAAGTGTCAGATTCTTAGTAAACCGGTTAATGTTCAAAATGAAGCCGTTGCTATTTTTACTAGGGGTAAGCAAAGCTTGGGAATTAAATGCGGGTGGAAAATGCACTTATTGTCTTTAGTTGTGGTCATGCAACTTAATTTGTTGAAAATTTATGAAATTAAAAGCAGTCGTTAAGAAGGAAGAAATACAAACCTGTCTGCAAATTTAAATTTAAGACAACTCAGTTACCTGACTGTGTAACCGTGCGATGCGGTTCCAGTCTAGACCCAAAAAATTGACCCATGCTCACCATAGAGTTCCAGTAGCTCAGTGGTTAAAGCATCTGACTAGAACACGGAGGGTCGTGGGTTCAAATCCCATCTGGGGCTCGGATTTTTTCCGAGCTTCTCCTTGTTTTAAATATCATTGTATTTATTGTTTCATCTTAAATATATACTCAATTAGGGGGTTGGTTGGCCGCATCGTAGATATGCATTAATGTGACAGCGTGATGCTGTTAGTGAGTTCATGTGCGTCAGTCATTACTTGAATGTGTAACCGCGCGATGCGGTTCTAATCTAGACCCAAAAAATTGACCCATGTTCAACACAGAGTTCCAGTAACTCAGTTATGGCCGTTGTAATGGCTTTAATATAAAGAACTGATTTGAAAAAAATTGTTGGTAGGCATTGCATGCTGTGCAGACTTTCCCTTGAAATTCCAACATACATGTAAAGTTTTTACTGATCTAAGAATATTTTTAGTTAAGAAATAAAACATGTTTTCCTTGCCTTCATAGCCTGGTGAAAACCGAGACGAACGTTTGGGAGAATTCGAGAGCAGATCAGTGAAAACCCGAGACGCAGTCGAGGTTTTCACCTGCTCGAGAATTCTCACAAACTTTGCCGAGGTTTTCAACAGACTATGGAGGCACGGACATGTTTTATTTCTTTTATAAAATTTATATTTTCATTGTTAACAAAGAGAAAGACGATATAAGAAGCGCGTACTGTAAATTCTCACAACTCGGAGAAAGTCAAACCACTTGCTCACGCCATTTCGTGCTTCATAGCGTTATGAAAACACATGGAATTGTAGACCAATCAAAACGCACGTACTATCTAAATTTTTTTATAATATCTTTTCAACAAAACGTGCATAACGAAATTATAAGAGAATTAAACGCTGCCAGGTTTTGACGTATTGTATTGAATACATGGTTTTCATTCCCAAACCCAGGAAAATCAAAAGCATAAAACGCCTGGGAAGAAACAGATTTTATACAGCACCATGCAACTTTAAGGAATTTGGCGACATTTTCTCGAGGTAGTGAAGGGCCTTACACAAAAATTATTTACCAACATATTCTAAACCTAACAAATTTTCAGCTCCTCAGAAGACTCGCGAAATATATGGTGAAAATGTTTCTTTTCTGGCAATTTGTCTTACCTCAAACTATTTTTTATTCCACGCTTTTCGCATATACAACAAAATGAAATCATAGCAGCAAAGGAAGAAATTCCCTTTTTGCCTTTTAGGTCAGCAATAATTTGTTTGCAAATATTCTAGGTCAGCTACTTAAAAATAGTTAGGAAAACCTAGCCCTAAGCCTTTGTTAATAACTCGTTTTAAGAGCCCAGTGGCTCATTGGTACGGACATCTTCCCCCTAGATGGGAAGGTAATCTATCACAGGTTAGCACTCAGCTGAAGAAGCGGAAAAACTTTGTCAGAATAATAATGAAAAGAAAGAGAAGATATTCTTGTTTTTGTCCCTGCCAGTACAAAAGTACTGTACTGTAGCAACGAAGTTATACTTACCATACCACTTTCCCCTCTGTCCTCGCATTCCGGCCATAGCTTCCTCAAGGTTATCATCAGGCATTGTGGGAAGAAACATGCCCTTGTTTGGAATTAATAAAGTTGATGGTTTGTTTTCTACTCCATATCGAACCTCTAAATTCTATTCTAAGGTAAAATGTTCAAACGATTGACCCATAAAAATCGAGTTTGGGCTAATTATTACTCTGTGAGAGCCTTTAAAGTACCTACTAACGTTTTTAACTATAGCCTTCCATTATTACCATTCAAAGTGTGGTACGTTACCAGTGTGGTGGTCTCTGATGGTGTAGTGGTTAGCACCCCTGACTAGAATACAGGGAAACGTGGGTTCGATTCCCGCTCTTACATATACCATTTTTTTCGGACGAGTGTATTTATTTATTTCATACTACTGACCAACAAATATTAATACAAGGTGTTTATATATGAGTGTAATTCAATAAAAGAAGTTTATACTATTTAATAGAAGGTGCCAACATTACATAAAGTAAAAGTGTTGGCGATATATTCAGCAAATATTGTCAATAGATATATATTGATTATAAAAGGAATTTAAAATGTTCATAATTACATTCATCGCAGCTGGTTGGTTCATTAAATGTTTGAACGGAACTAGCAAAGGGTTTAGTCCAGCATTAGACAGCACAGTCGTGGTGTGAACGACAATCTCAGCCAGGGTCCGTTCAGTGGCCGACTGACCTGGGCTAACCCTCAACCTAGGGAAACCTGACGCCTGTGTGTTGTTGAGAAGATGGCCCGCCAGAGTACACGTCTGTGATAAAGGTAATACAATAAAGATAGTAAAATATACAACTGAGTGATTTCTTCCTGTTATGAGCATTTCCAGTCTTTCACAACCTATGGTGGTGTTATCAGTTCAGGAATCCTTTCCTAGACTATTTCTAACCAAGATCGATTTTTCTCTGGATTGATGGGGAATGAAAACTCCGGGCATGCCTAGCTTTAAATATAGGATATAACAACCTTTGCAGCAAAATGGCTTCTGCCCTCTCTAAATTACGTCCTCTGCTACTAAACCCGTCAAGACGATTAGTAGTTTTAAAGTAGGTTTCAACACAAACTTCAATTTAAACAATTTTTGATTGATAAGGTCGCATTGATAAATGTACAAGAGAACCACCTATATGAGATAATTATGGGTTACATACTTAGAAACTCTCTATGAAACGCATACTTTAGTGAACAACATCTCCTCCTGTTTTTCTTTAAGGAAGCTACAATATTTCTTTACCTCGGAAGAAAATCGTTGATCATCTTGCAGAAAATCACTGAGTGCTTGCTTGGTCTAGTAGAAAAGAAAACAGTTAAGGAAACAGAGAATTCAACAAAGCTTTGGTTCTTGTTTAGGTTTCTACTGTTTTAATGGAACATGACAAAAAAAACTTAAAACAGTGGAAAATTAAATTCAACCAAATATATTAATTTGGGCCACAACAAAAATGCTTGTCAACAGCAAATTTATAGTGCTTACATCTATCTCTGTAGTATACTCGACTTTCACCTGAAGATTTAGCGAAACTTATAACTAGGAAAAGGTCATTATCCCATAAAAATACCATAAATAATAGTGCGCCTGAGAGCTAATGGCTGTGGATAACTATTTCAGCCATACCTGGCCACGTCAGCAAGACTTTCTGCGTAATGAAGAACAGTACCAAAGTTGTAAAAAGAAATGTTTTTATTTAATTCCTGTAACGTTCCTATTAGAAACTAGAGGTCTCATTCACTGCCTGGAAACACTTACTTTATCAGTTAGTTGACGTTGGTGAGCAGCGAATGCGTAACTCATAGTAGCCTCTCTATAGACCCCTAGTAATAACAGAACATCCTTGGCCAAGGGATGGATAGTCGGCTCCTGTGGATAGGGAGATAGTGATCACTCAAGTATCAAGTATCAGTCAATAAGTCAATGTATCAATCAATAAGTCAGTCAATTAATTCATCAATCTTTCAATCAAATCAACAATCAATCAAATGTCAATCAATGGGTCAATCAATTTGCCAATCAAACAATCAGTCAATCATTCATTTATTCAATAAATATATCCATCAACTTTAAATCAATTCATCAATCAATCAATCAATCACTATATCAATCAATTAATCAGTCAATCAAAGATTCAATAAGCCAGCCAAACATTTAATTAATTATTCAACCGATTAGTCAATCAATCACTGACTAGTCAACCATGCAGTAAATCAATCAATTAGTCATCCATTTATCAATCAATTCCTATACAAATTAATCAATCAAAATAATCAATCATCCAATCAGTAAGTCAAGAATACAAATCTTACATTAAAACCACGAGTTTAATTATAAATATAGATTAACAGCTATAAAGAAGCAGTAAAAAAGGACAAACGAGATAATTTTACAAAATGCTAAAAACGATGTCACTATTAATTCCTTGTTACTATTTTGCTCACAAAACTCAAATCACTGGTAGCAGTAGCCATGGGAAGAAAAGCTTTTACATCTGTTCCATTCCGTTTAAGTTTTCCTTGCGCTAAAGAAAGATCTCTTTATGGTAAGACGTTTCAACCACAACAAAAACAATAGGATGCTGTACGATGGTTACAAGTTTAGCTTTTAAATACATTTAAAGGAACAGACGTAATCCACCTAAATCACACCTTAATCTTTGCATGTTCTCGCTTGTTCTTAAATTTCTTTGCTTCGATTCTAAACCAGTCTAAAGCTGTTTCGAGAGAGCATTGACTTTTTAGCCGCATTTTTAACTTTGTAAGCTTGGCCCTACGTCCTCTGTCTGTCAACCTGCTTAATTTTACTTCATTGACTTGAATTACAAGGACCTAAGCAAAAAACATCAGCAAGGTGGTATATCGAAAGGCGTTGTTTCAATGAGCGAAACCTTGGAAGTACAAAGGAGTAAATGACATGTAAATACTAAGTTGTGAAATATGATAATAACATTTGTTATTGGGTTTTTGAACCAAAAAAACTCGTAACCAATGGAACCGATTTCCCGTGAGTACGCACGTACTAACAAACTTGTGGCCACTAATGATGGTTTCTAAGTTGAGTAGTAAACGAACCTCGAGTGCGGTAGCTATTTCAATTGAGCTGCTGCTGAGTACCGACTTTGCAACCGCTTCTCTGATGTTGCAGTAGGGATCCCCGTACACGATAAAACGATCAGGAACCATATCCTCAGCCTGCAGCGATTAACAAAAAAAGTTAACCCTTGCTTTGCCTACTCAACTAAAACCTTACAACAAACTGACAAGAATGGTGTAACCACGTCAGAGAAAACTAGTTTTAAATTTATAAGCTATATATACCGTGAACCGTGGTGAAACGAATTTTTAAAACTGACGTTTCGGACTGTAGTCTGTCGGAGTGAATCTCAACTCCGACGAAAGACTACAGTCCGAAAAGTAAATTTTTAAAAATTATTTTCGGTGTTCACTTTATAAATTTCTAAAACTGTTTCTGTCAAAACACCGACGCAGTATCCCATGTATGACATTTATAGTTTCAAAAGATTCTTGTAACTTAACTTCCAGACTTATATTTTCTTTATATCATGTATTGTGGTTAATATTTACCTGTTTTTCTCTCAATTCTGGTGGTAAAACCCACTCCAGATCTTTTCTCTCTGACACCGCTGAAATGGCATCAAGGCCGTATTTCCTTGCAAGTTGTTTTAAAAGGTAAATACAAGGAGCAGGACTGAGTGTTTTGAAGCACATTCTTCGGCAATCTTCAAACAATTTCCTTAGTTCATTTTTCACCTACAAAGGAAATGAACTCATGATGGAAACTAATGATTACTAGAATGCAAGACTCAACTGTTTATAGATACAGCCGTACCGCTGCACTTGTAACTTGTCATGCACAGTAAAAATAAAAAAGTAGCAATACGCCTTACAAAAACGTAATAGAAACCATCGTGTTTACCTTTGGCTCACTCAGCCGTCCGTCTGGGTGGATGGTCGTCTTGTACATAAATCCTGCAGTAAGAGTGAGAGCATATCTAGCTTTTGCAACAGCTTCAAGTTTCTGAACGTCGACTGAGTCGGCACTGCGCAAGACGTTCGATGTGAGAACCTCTGTTGCTTCTGAGCACATCTGCTGGGCAACCCTGATGGTTACCTCAAGATGGTCCGATGCTCCGCTGTATGTACTGATCAACGAGTCCTAGTTTGAGAGTAGTAACATTAGAACCACATGCGTGCTATTTCTAAATACTTGCAGTCATTGCCAATGTGCATTATTGGCTAATGGAAATAGTCCTTGAATTTACCTAAAACGTAGTTGCCTGAGCGTACAAAGCCGTGTACAGTTTTTTTTGGCCCAATCAGGGATGGCTATCAAACAGGTTGATTTCCCATACAAGAAATCAAGCTGGTTCAACAAGTTATGATTGCGGGCTGCTGCTGGATAAATAATTTCAAGTATTGATAACACATGAGTGCCACTAACTACTTGCAACCACTAGGACGGGCATTAAAACCAGTCGTTGCATGCTATACCATGAAAACTACCTATCATTGAATCTAAGTATTAGCGGCTGTGAACGACATATTATCTCACATAACAGGTTTAAGGGTTAGAGACTTTCAGTTCGTGTTTTGCTCATAAATACACGCTCGCGCTGGCGACACAAGTAGGCGAGATAGGAAGTTCACCACCATAAAAAAACAATTTCGATGATTGTAAAGCTTGTATTCAGTAAATCTGGCAAAAAGCCGAGTTCCATTTTAAAAAATCAAACAGAAAAACCCAACAAAAACGTTCCAAAGTGTTGCACAAGAGACCCAAACTTCAAACTTGTTTGAAAGGCGGGAAAATTCCCGAACGCGTGTCAAAAGCCTAACAAATTACTTGAGTATATAACCTGATAAATGAAAAGTTTCGCTGGAGTAAAAGATCAATGAAAGGCATTTTGACTCATATATTCAGTGGTTTGAATTAATTAAAGACTTGGCTATTCTCAAGCCAATGATGAAAAAATTAAAACAATTTAACTTACGTGGACGCGAATGGATACGTTGAAATCACGTGGTCGGTTTTGAACAATCACGCGCACAGATTTTTTATAGTGAACGAAGGTTGCAATCTTTTGTACTTTATTGAAATATTTACCTCTTTGCACTGAACAAACATCAGGCACACTTGAAGCACGTGCTCCAAATTTGGTCCTAATGTCTGTGCTTTGTTGAGATATCGCTTAAGGTGATCTTCTACTTCCTTATCACTAAAACAGAAACAAGTTGTGTAACTTCAATAACTAAAAACTCAGTAGTTCCAAAAACGGATTCTTAACTTTAAACCAGGCCAATCTGGCTTTATTGTCGGAATGTGCTTTATAACAACAATTTGTAGGCACATTTAACCAATGTCAAAAATACCATAATACTCTTTGTTCGTCCACCCAAAATTTTGCATAACTATTGTTTTTATTTTCTTTTGGAACTTACATTGGTCCCAAAAGAAACTGGAACCAATGCTTATGCAGAATTTTGGGTGAACAAACAAAGAATATTACGTTACTTTTTCAAAATGGCTAATACGTCAACTACATCAATAGTTTACACAAATTACACCATGAAAAAAATTGTAATCAAATTGTTTTTTTTTTTGCCATCATCATCTGAAGGATAAGAACATTATATACATACAAAAAGCCACAAGTGATATATACATTTTAATTGTAATAGTGCCATTTATTTATGACGTGAGTTGGTTGTTAAAAAGTTAAAGGAAAGACGGATAGAGAAAGAGATTCAGTAAGAATTTAATGGGGGTCCACAATGTGCGTTTTACAGTTTCACAACTTATGAATGAGCAAGTGCATGGTGGGGAATAGAATTTTCATTGATATAGGGAATAAAAAGAGAAGCCCCTGTGATGGGCACTTAGTTCCTTTACTTCGACAAATATAGCAAAATATATTAGAAAAATATCTTAGACTGAGAATCACTTTTACCTTGACCGAAGCAGCTGCTTCAAGAGAAAAGATCTCACTACAGGTGTTGCATCGACTCCATGCTCCGGGAACGGAGAGAAATCTTTAGTTTTGGCATGACCATGTATGACGTAAGACATCAACATGTCAAACAGGTCTTTATCGATAGCCCCGGCAGATTCTCCAAAACAGAACAGAGACACCAACTCCATAAAAAACGAGTTGCAACGACGGCGAAAACCGATATGTTCACTTACGGCGAGCCTTTTGAAAAAAAAACATACACTATTTCCATAGCAATAATGACACTCTTTGTATTTTGACGTGTTTCGACAGCATCTACTACCATCATCAGAATGTAAATAAATGCTAATCTGAGAATAATTAATCACAGATATCTTACAATAGAATAATGGATACATCCTGATCTCAGAAATAGTCATTTGCATTCTAATGATGGTAGTAGATGCTGCCGAAACATGTCAAAATACACCAAAAATCAAAATGAAGAGTGTCGTTATTGCTTTGAAAATTGTTGTACATTTCTTGCTATCTATACAATTATTTATTCTTGAGTTTAAGCAGAGTTTACTAAACAAAATAATACTGCCGTCACTGCTATTAATATTTTTTTTCATTACCAGTCTCAACTAAAATACCTTTTATGAAAGCTTAGGTATACAATAATATATTACCATATGATCGATCATATGAAGCACCAAAGAAATTACACATTTTTAGCATCATTTTTACAGTTAGGATTTTTACTTAAAATTTTAATTTTAAAAT
>JAOBBB020079021.1:0-13760 GCA_025331005.2 Zoanthus gigantus
AGCATGTTCTTAACATGTTCTTAAATTTTTGGCGATTTTCAGCCTCATGTTCTTATAAAAAAGGTTCTTATAAAAAAGAAAGAGTGTAGTTGTTTGTATGCTTTGCCAACAACGTTGTGTGTTCGAGGAATTTTTATCATTCCTTGAAAACGTTCAAAAGTTCTATAGATTTACTTATTATTTCCCTCTAAATTTTTGACATAGATTTGAATTAATTCTGAGTAAACAAAGAAGTGAAATACGATTAAACAGAGCAAAACTAATCTAGCGTGAAGTGAAATTTTTGCTCACGCAAACTTCGAGACTCAAAATTACGGTGCTACAATTAAAAATATTATATACTAGAAGACCAAGCAGTGTTGATATTTTAGAAAGTAAGCTATCAAGAACAAAAACATAGAACACCTTTGGATTTTATGTATCTTTTCATTCAATGTTGCTTCGACGCGGGCTTTCCTCTGAGTTCTCAGTGAGAGACATAATGGCGGTAGTCGGAATGTTCGAGTAAGTCTAATTCAAACTCGAATATCTATATGAAAGCTACCGATTTGCTCAGTCCGCAATACCTTTTTGAAAAACTGAATAGATAAACTTTTAAGTAAAAGTTGTCTCAGCTAGTCCCTCGAGATGAGTATTAGAATCAACTCAGGTGATAGACTAACAACAGAATTGTAAGATATCAGCAAAAGCTCGTGATTATACTTTTGTTGCAAATAATATTTTAAAAAAATAAAAGTGCGTGAGAGTGACTAACTGTAGTAGAAACAAAGTTTCATATTTTAGTAGTGTTTATAAAATAATTTGAATTTTACATAAGAGAATGTAAACAAGGTTTAAATTCGCTCTTCGCTCACGACGTAAACTGCATTTTCTTCTCGCTTTGTAACTTGCTATATTATCGCCTGCAGAATACTAAAATATTTTTAATTCACATCCCAGGAATACATGAAGATAAGGAACTGCCAATTTTTTTTTAGAATTTTACCTTCTCAGGTTGTTTGAATACCAGCTACAACTGTATGAAATATCATCGAGTCTGCTGAACTGAAAACAGAACCCCGTTCTTTCCATCCTTGTAAGACGAAGCCCTTAATGAAAGAATTTTAGTTTTAGGTTTAGAAGCAAAGAAAAAAAAGTGTGCAAAACTGAATGGTGTTAAAACATTTTGAAAAAAAAAATGATAAAAAGGTAATTTTGCAAAGTCGTAAATCCTGAAGCTGAAGCTGAAGCCAAAGGCATTGAACTTTTAAATTCTAAGGTTAAAAACAACTGAAAGTGAGGTTGAAATTCGATTCTTAAACTACATTTACTGTATTATTTAAAACGTTATTTTGTACTGTAGTCTGGTTGAATTAAAAAGGAATGAAAAAATTTGAAGTCATGGCTAAAACTGACCTTGATACCGAGATATTTATAATTTTACGATGAAGTTGCTCGTCTTGCTCTTCACTCGTTAATAAGAGGTACATGAACATAAAGTGGAATAATAATAACCGGAGTTTCATTGAATGCCAAAAAGAATTGCTCAAGGGTGTGAATGGGGTTAACCGACCAGCGACAATGGGCGAAAAATATTACTTACTACCGACAAAACTAAAAAAAAATTACTGACTAGCAACAGATAAATTCTAACCGACAACCGACATGGTCATGCGTTTTAGGGATGTTTGTATTCAGAAAGAACAGCGTTTTGTATTTATTTATTTAATTATTTCTAGCTCAGGAAATATCCAGATCCTATGGCCGGCTTTACTTCACTAAAAGTAACCACAATAATTCTAAATTAAGACAATTATAGAATTCTTGTCTTCAAATTACTTTAAAGCCAATTTGGCCAATTTTCGGGGAGCAGCAGGGGCTCATTTCTAGAATAATGGCTCGTAATCGAGCTGAGGAGACGCCCTGCTGTCTCATTTAATTTCTAGTCTTCTAGAACAGCGGACGAGCGACGAGACGCCCTGCTATTGTTTTTTCATTGCGCGTCAATTTCTTCATGAGTCCGGGTCATGAGTGCGATTGTGAGAGTCTTCGTGAGCTTTTTCCGAAAAGGTGAAGAGGTCGCCATCGAACGCCATCGAAGCCGGGTTCCGGTGGACAAAGAAACTCAGAAAGAATATCTGAACTAAAAAACATCTTACGGAGTTTGGCAACTTGAACTCCCAAATTTAACAGTAACAGTGAGCTCAACGGTAAGTGTGAAACGTATGCAGCGGAGGTTGATGTATCACTGTAGTTCTGTAATTAAATATTAAGCTCATAGATCAAAATTTAACGTTGTTAAACATTGGTTTGTTATTTTCTGTTTTGTGGAGTGCAATGTTTCTTTTGTACCGTCCATTTTTCAGGAATGTAAAAATTGAGAACAAATGTGAACTTAGGGCAAAGACGGTAACACAAGCTGCATGCAACTCGATTCTTCATTTCTCCGAGATAAACCTTGAACGGAAAGGTAGTTTTTACACGGATACAAAGGCGGGAAAAGTTATACAATACAACCCTGAAGCTAAATCGGTTAGAGGTTTGGCAGGAAGTGGCCATAACAGTTCTTCGGACATTCAAACAAACTGAGGGGATATGCTCTGTAGACAAGACTTTGTTTGTTACAGATGTTTTCGTTGGAAAACTGAAAATAGTGACGAGCCTCTCAGAAACGATATCTTTTGTGGGGATTCTTGGTTCCCTTTACGATACCTTTGGAATTCATTCTAAGGAAGTGAAACCAAACGGAGTGTCCTTGAAACAAGCAAAAGAGAATGTGAAAAGATTGACAACTATATAAAAGATAATGTGAGTAAGGTGAAACAACGCTACCAGTTGAGAAAGACTTCTGCAACTAGTGGTCCACAGGAAACTGTATCACATGTACAGAGGACCCAATTATCTGTGTCTTGGTTTAAAAAGGGGGCTATACAAGAGCATGATGGACATTAACCCCCACTTTGTAGATGATCTGCTGCTCGAAACGTTGCTCACAATAGTAGTGGAAGATTTGCACGTTGTGTCGCACTTTAAACATGAGAAACTCACGGTACTTACATATGCACAGGACTTTGGAACAATCTGCCAAGAATCTCGGAAGCGCACTTCTAGATGGGCAGCAAAGTACTACACGCATACTACCGGCCCTCAATCTACCATGCCTTATTCTGCTACAGCTGCTATGACACCTTTCCCAAGTGAGGACATAACACCAGGTATGGAAGGATGAAAGAGTGAATAGAGAGGTTTTTTTTATATCTTATTTCTCTGTATTTTGATCGATTTACATATTACAAATACTTTGACGTTTAAGTAAGTTAGTGATATTAAAAAGTAGCGCAACAGACTATAAGTATCATAGGTATCATAATGCAAAGTATTGGGAAATTGAAGAATTACAAATCTTCAATGATATGTCTAAATTTAAAAAAAATTTCCATTTCTTTTGATGACTTATTTACTTCTGGCTATTGAGGGTTATTTGGTGTTCAATTTTTTCTGTAGCTCCTAAGATTTACAGACCAGTACGCCAACGGACGGTTAGGAGTGAAACCACAAAATATAAGGCGGGGACCTTGCCGCCAGCTGTCTACGCTATGGGAAGGAAGGGGGGATCGGGGTGGTCATGGATAATGACGTCATTATACAACATATGGTCAAGATGCCCAAATGAGGAAATAAAGAAAAAATAGGCGCAGAGGATTGGGACCGAGCAGAAACAAACCTTTTACCTCGTCTTCATACGACTAAAAAAACGCGAAGGGAGGGGTGATAATAGTGTCAATCGAAAGTGTGGGGGGTGGGATTGTCATGGATAATGACGTAATCATAATATTGAGGTCATGATGTACAAATGGGGAAATAAAGTCAAACATAGGCGCAGAGGAATGGGACCAAGCAGAATAAACCTTTTGCCTCGATTTCAAGCGACCAAAAAAAACGCTATAGGAAGAGTGGTAACGGCGTCAATCGAAAGTGTTGAGGGTGGGGTGGTCATGGACAACGATGTCATCATATCATATAAGGCCATGAGGCCCAAACAAGGAAATAAGGTCAAAATAGGCGCATGGGACACAATTACCAAAATAGGACAAAAAGGAACAAGAAAAGAACAAAAGTGAAAGCATAACCATTTATGCAGATATGGGTAGCTGATGAGATTGTCCAATACGCGCTTGTTAAAAACAAAGCGGTAGTCTTTATGTCGGGTTTGAGTTGTAAGCTCATAGCTAAATCTTGGGGTGACGGATAATCTTCAACGCCTCGGTAACACGAGTGGTGCGTGGTCAATCAAGGGGAGCACTCACCTCGTCAGGAAGGTTAGTTTGTAGTATGTGATGGTTTAGCTGCCTGGTACCTTCACACTTTAAAGAAAAGCCTCGTACATTGCGAGTGATTTTACCAGAAGCAGTAATGTACCCATAATTTTTTGGTCATCCAGCAGAGAAATCAACAATGTGGTCACCTTCAGCTAGCTCATCTTTGAATTGACCGAGGAAAAGGCCCAGCTGTGGGGTGGGTTGAAAGGGGGTGTCCATGAAAACAATTGAATCCGTATCAAAATATAGTACGCGCTGTTGGAGGAGCTCCAGTACTTCAAATAGACTTAGCCTTGCCCAGCATGTATAAAAGCAGGCGATGAAATTGTTTAGATTTGGGAAAATATCCTCAAAATGGCAATCCTTTTTGTAATGAACCTTCACACGTTCGTTTGTTAGGGAGCTAACATACAGTTTTTGTTCCCTTCTTTGGCAAGAAAGTCATAAAAGTCTTGTGCACGGGTGAATTATTTTTGCTGGGTCTTTTCATTTCGTTGCCCAAACTTACCCCACAAGGAATTCAGCATCAGTTTTGCGAGTGATCGTCGTCCCCGGTTATATGAAATGTGCTCGGGGTTGAGTCCAATACCTTCCTGCTAATAACAATTGGAGATGTGTTTTTGACGTTGATGGGGGGTTGTACAGTTGACAGGCCAACTGCTGACCTCTTCCTTGATTTATAACCAAATAATAACATTATCACGGAAGGGACCAACAAGGCTTTCGTTGAAGTGCCATATCTCTTTGACCTCGATGATGGTATAACTTAAGTCGACTGCCTTGAAAATCTCTGGCGTACACCAAGTACCTATCAAGTTACGTTCTGTGTCGCTGTCAGGACATTCGTAGTTTTTAGCAGTGAGAGGGTCATTGATTCTGAGTTCTGTGCATGTGCGACAAAGGGGAAAAGTCAATGTACCATTTATTCGAAAAGGTAGAATGGGATGGAAGAGACTTTCTGGCGGTAGGATGGTGACTTTTGCAAGGCCAAAGTAGGGAGTAAGATCGTTAGAGGCGGGCTCATAGATAAAGTTGGGATGACCAGTTGGGTAGCGTCCGTTTTTATTCACCTAAGGGTACAGACTTGTCTAGTCGTAATACCGGATCTCCATTCCTTTATGATTTCGACCGTGTAGCCTTTGTCGCGGAGGGTCTGGGCACGTTTGAGGGTTGTATTGTAAGCTTCATCCATAGTACGGTTTAGGAGGTTTTTTGGGAGGTGTAGCGGTCTTTGTAGCATCTAGGACAACCTTGATAAAAACAGCCATAAAATTCGTAAATTCGTCTACGATGTAGTGGGTGCCAGAAACAATGTATTCACCTTTGTTGCAAGCATGTTGGATTTGAATGCCTTGCTGGTGTTGCTCCCAGAGGAGCCTTCCAATGGCAATTTCGGAAGAAGGGTAGAGCGTCTCCAACCTGTCGGAGGTTTTAAGACGATTACGTCGCAGATTCCATCTGCAGGCTGAGGCGATAATAATTTTCCTAAAGTGGTTATAGTGGGCTAGGTCTTGGAAAACAAACTTGAAGCACAGAAACCCTTCCCTAAGGAATCGGACGTCGGAGCGGCAGTAAGCAAGAAGTTCTTCTTGAAAGTTGAATCGGTAGTCACTGGTACGTTGACGTTCCAGTTGTTGCTCGTACCAACGGTTGAATTCAGTGCGCATTTTAGTAGATATGCAATCAGGATTGTACACTTGACGATCAAGGAGTGGTCCAACATAGTTTTGGGGTTTAGGTGTATTTAGAAAAAGGTGGAAAAATCCTTGTCGCAGTTCTGTCAAACCGAAGGTCTGGGAAAAGCAGAGAGAGGCATGTAGAAAAAAAAGAGGAAGTCGATGAACCGCATTCGTCCTTCCCGCAGTTGGAGCAGCTTACCGCTGTTGCGAATTCGTTCGATCTGGCGTTTCTGACCCAAGTAGCAACTGATGATTGGATAGCTGTCATACCCCTGGAAATTGTGGGCAATGACCGTGATGGTGGACTTATTCTTAGAGTGAGGGTTGGGCTCATTGCCATTGTTCTCACAATCTGATTTATCATCAAGACTATCTATCGACCACTAGAGGGGTAAAAACTCACAAGCACGCTAAAAAAACACAAACTTCATACCTTAGCGACAATAATCGAGAGAGCACAGCATAAATTGTCTGCCATGTTTTGAGGTATTCGAACGATACATTTCTTCATGGCTCTGCGTCTTTCGAGTGAAACCTTGCCAGGCACAAAATACTTTTTGCGTTTACTATCACCATCCAACGTTGGGACCTTGTACATATACAGGGACCAATGTGAAGGTGTCCCTGAAGTCAAACTGTTGATTTGAGTTTAATCGTTTTGCCATATTATTCAAACTTTCTAAGGCGCGTGGCGTTTGACGCCTCCAACCACCGGCTGTAAAACCCGATCCATCGAAAACATGTGGCAAGCGATTTGAGGACAGTTGGAAATAAATACGATCTCTTTTGTGAATGTCTAAACGTTCCAACTTACGGTCAAAGGCACCTCGTATGTCTTGAATAAGATAAGTAATGAGTTCGTCCTCATTGTTTGGCGGATGTAATTGATCCAATCGAACGTTAACCACACGTTCTCTAACACCCAAGGCGGGAGATTCGCGAATAACAAAAGGCTCAAGATGGAAACGAGAAAGATTGGCTCTATGAATTGCACCACCACAACCCTGTTGATTATATGCATCATAAACCTGATTTAAGAGTTCATCTCCCTCCTGATCCATATTAATGACATCATCCATATGACGGTAAAACTTACGGTCAGCCATACTGCAATCATATAGTTCAAACTGAAAAAAATACTTTCATTTACTATATATTTTTTGATCAATCCCCAATGACAATGATTTGAGCCTATGGTAGTGGAGCTGTCATATGAAAGACCAATCAGTGTTGAGAACAATTCATTGCTAACCAATAGTAAAATATTGAGGGAGGTGCTTGATTGTTTGGCGTCTGACAAGTGACTTCTGAAACCCCCATTTTTAGAACTGTGTGTAAACAATCAGATAAACGTATGCTATTCAACAATTATTTTGGTATCTGAATCAAAAAACAATTTGACCAAATACTTAACAACAACAACTTCAAAATAAATGATAATTGATTCCTTAGGTCTTTCTGCATTGGTACTGGAATCGTCATTACCAAGCTATCATGACGTGCCAGTATTTTGATTGTAGAAAGTGTTGTCGAAACGCGTATTACGACACACCCGAAAACTCTTGTACTTTCCTGCATCATCACTTCACAGACATAGAGTTTGTACCCAAATGGTCGCAGATGGTACTTGATGCTATATGGCAGGACACTGCTTTTCAGTTGCTGGCACATGGGATCCTCTCCAGAATCGATTAGACACCAAACCTCTGTTTGTCATTTGTTCCCCTTAGGTATATTTTGTTTATTCTTATTTTCAAAAAAGAAAAAAAGAAAAAAATGTCTCTAAGAACGTTGAGTATTTTATTTGAATATCATAATAAGTAATACAGTTAGTAATTCGTTATTAATTGGCACACGATCAGTTTCCTGTACAGTTTGATAGACTTCTAAATATGTTGAAATTCATTACCATACGTGTAGCAAAGTCCTTGCATGTGGGAGGCGACTTTGTGTTATCATTAATACTATCCCCTTAGTATTGTTCTAAATGTCAACTCCTCTGCTACGCTTTGAAAATTGCATGACCCTGACGATTTGGTGCATATATATATAAATACAGCATGTAGCTGCAATGTTTGTTGCCACGAAGGGATTACATCGCTGTGAGCAGCAGAAGAAATTATACGCTTCCATCATCATCATGATGTTTATAAAAACAATGATATTTGCTTTGTTCTCTTTAGTTGGTCCTACCCTCCTATTGGACGCAACGTGGGTATGGCAAGGTACTGGTGTCCACATTCAACTGACATGCATCACCACTATGAACTTATATGAACGTTTTTCTTCTTGTAAAAATGATTATAATGTTAATTACATTTTTAAATTGACTTTGGTCTTCATGTTTTTGACTACTTTTTCCGTTAGGGTCTTTTTACCAGGCAACCTGTCAATGGCCTTTATCATTTTGCGATCAGCAGCATGTTTGTCCTTAAGATTATGTGCCCAAGAATAATCTATGTCATGCTGTTTGGCGATACGGTACAATCTATTGATCCCTGGGTCTCTTCGTCTTAGACGTTTTTTTTTAAATGGGTCCCGGGTCCCTTATACTGATACCCTGGCTAAAGAAACTCTATCCCTGTCTTGCCCAACATCTTTTGAAAGTCCATGCCTCCACCATACTGTAGACGTTTCACGCTTAGGAGTACGACGTCGTCTCTTCTTAGATGTAGAGACTACTACTTGACTTCAAGCGTGATGGTTGGAACATTTAGTCGCTCCTTCGTTTTAGTCATATTTTTATTTCTTGTGCTTCACTCGAAGGCTATTAATACTTATAAAGTCATCAGGCATTGGTAATTGCCACAAATGCATATCAAATAATTTATCATTCAAGAAATGCAACTGTTCGTCGTCAATATTCCCGCTAAAAGCTACAGGTCCCGCCATCTTTTAAAGCAACGATTTGTTGTCGCCTTCTCAAAGCCACTCTGATTGCATCTTGCCTTGTTCTTTTGTCCGGAGATATTTCTCGAAATCCTGGTCCTGGATATCGCAGTTTGGGCGATATTAATAGAAATGGTAGGCTGAAGATTGCACATCTAAATATTAGAAGTTTAAGACATAAAGCTGATTTGTTGCGCCTGAAGGGTTTGTACACAAAGACACTTGATATTCTATCTCTGAGCGAGACATGGCTTGATAAATCTTTTGAAGACCCTGATGTTGCTCTCCCAGGTTTTTCTTGTGTTCATATGGATAGAACTGGAGCTAAGAAGGGTTTTGGTGGCGTTGCAATTTATGTACGGGAAAGCCTGCCTTTCAAAATCAGAAATGATCTTAATTCTTTTGATCATGAATGTTTATGGATTGAACTTACTCGCTCAAAGTGTAGACCTACTTTGGTTTGCTGTGCATACAGAGATTTTTGTAATTTTGATTCAAATCTTAATAACTGTATGGCAAATATCAAGTTGGATAAATGCGATTTTGTGTTACTCGGCGATCTAAATGCAAATAATTATTATGCTATCGCATTCCAGAAACAAAGAAAAACAAGAGCTTTTGAAATTCGTGCGAACGTTTGATTTTACACAGCTTATCACCAAGGCGACCCGAGTGACTGAAAGCGTTAAATCTTTGCTTGATGTTATTTTAGTGAACAATGACCAACGCATCATTGACTCTGGTGTTTTTCCAATTTCGCTCAGTGATCACTATCTTGTTTATTGTGTTCTAAAATTTGGAGTAACAAAGTCACCGCCTAGAACAATTGAATACCGCTCATACAAAAATTTTAACACAAATAGTTTTATTGTGGACCTTAATAACGTGCCTTGGCATGTTACTGAAAGCGCGGATAATATTGATGATGCAGTGTTTATTTGGAACAAACTGTTCTCTGAAGTTGCCGATTCAGATGCTCCTGTAAAATGATGCAGAGTGAAGGGGTCGCATGTAAATTGGATGAATAATAAGATCAATGAGGCGATGAAAGACCGTGATTTTCACCATCGCAGAGCTGTTAAAACTAACTCTGCCTACCACTGGTCTAACTATAGAAGACTAAAAAATCTGGTCAACCGTAAAATTAAGTCTGCAAAATCAAAATATTACTGTGAGCTTATGAAAGGGGCGAAAGGGGATTCCAGCAAAATATAGAAAGCTGTTAGTGAGGCTTCTTCGCGTAATGTTAAATCTTCAAGTCCTAAATGCATCGTGGCTGACGGGGTTCAACTCACTTCTCCGTCTTCCATTGCTGGCCCAATGAATATTTACTTCTCCTCAATTGGGAAATTTTTGGCTGAAAAAATATCTTCCAGAGTTACTGTCCAATCACCTTCGCCTATAATGACACAATCTGTTATTTATTTTAAAGAAATTGTGCTGTCTCTCAAGACCAACGAAGCTATTGGATTAGATAATATTAGCGCTAGGCTCAGTTACCAAGTTATTGAAACTGTCAGTACGTTCGGGTAAATTTCCTGCAGTATGGAGATGCTCTAAAGTGACGGCTTTATTTAAAAGTGGTGAACGGACAAATGCAACAAACTACCGTTCCATTTCAATTTTACCAACACTCATTAAGATTTTAGAAAAAGTTGTTCACTTCCAATTTCTCAAGTCACACAATCTTCTTTCCAATAAACAGTTCGGCTTCCGTTTTAAGCTTTCTATTACTACAGCATTGTCCAGATTCTCTGACGAGGTCTTACTAAATATGGGTGAAGGGAACCTTTGTGGCGTAGTTTTCTTGGACTTGACTAAGGCCTTTGACACTGTGGATCATTGTATCTTGTTGTCTAAGTTATCGGCAGTTGGAGTCTCGCCAAGTTCTCTCAAGTGGTTTGAGTCCTATCTCAGTTACCGGAAACAACAAACCTCCTGTGGTAATGATCTGTCCGAAGCTCTTCCAGTGACATTCGTTGTGCCTCAAGGAAGTATTCTTGGTCCGCTGCTCTTCCATGTTTACATAAACAATCTTCCTGATGTAATTAAAAACTCCCAAGTGACATTGTATGCTAATGATACAGTCCTGTAATGCTTCTCTTACGATCCACGTCTCCTAGAGCAAAAGCTCAATGAAGATCTCTTAAGGGTTCTTTAGAAACACCGACGCAGCTTAAACTAGTTTACCGCTAGTTAGTTTTCTATTTGTGAAAACAAGCTCACCCTGAATCTTGAAAAGATTAAATCTATGTTAATAGGCAGTAATAGGAAGCTAGGCGATATTTCTTCGTTTTCATTGTCTATCTTTGATACTGATATTAATAGCGTATCTAGCTTTAAATACTTAGGTATAATGTTATCTACACATTTTACATGGGCCAGTCACATTGAATACATTTCATCTAAGATAAACAAGACCCTTTAATCAAGCATCTTTTACCTAAACAGGCTCGCCTGTTGTTTTACAATAGTTTAATTTTACCCATCTTTGATTATGCTGATGTAATTTGGGGAGACAAGGACAATATAGTTTTAATGAATGAATTGCAAGTGCTACAAAATAAAGCTGCGAAAATAGTTTTAAATAGACCTTTGCACTCCTCTGCAAGTGAAGCTCTGTCGACTCTGAAATGGCTTAATTTAAAACAACGCAGAATGTACCATCGCTGCATTTACATTTACAAATGTATTAACAGTCTCACGGATCACTCTTTAGATATTGTTAAGTGTAGTGAGATACATAGCTACAACACTCGAAATAAAGACGCACTAAGACTACCTAAGGTTAAACGTAAATGGGGAAAACAGCGCACAAATTACATAGCTATAAAAGACTGGAATAACCTGGACAGCGAAGTAAGGAATGCCCAAACATTAGCAATTTTTAAGAAAAACTTGTACTAATTCAACTAGCTTGTCTCTTTTTTTTATCTTTAATCCATGTTTTTATCCATAGTTATATCTTTATAGTTTTTATTAAATAGTATAGAATAGTTTTTATGAAGGACCTTTGTGAAAATCACCTGTAATTAAAGTGACAAAGCTTCATCAATAAAGATTATTATTATTTTATGTAGCTACCATTGTCTTAGCGTTAACATTTTTCCAAACCCTTAAATGGTCTCGTACGTCGTAGGACTAATGGAGTGTTGGACTTGTTCTCACTTTTATACCACCCACCGCTTCTTCTAACATGCTACCCAACAATGATGAGCTATCATCTACCTCAATCTTTCGCTTTCGATCTCTCCAACGTTGACTGACCTTATCTCGGGAAGACAATGGTGTTGTCGGCGGGGTTGGGGGTATGGAGGTGGGAAGATTACTACTTTGCACTCCCTCCAGAATACGGTTGTCTTGGGTAAGTCTCCACGCGGCTGTTGCTGCGTTGATTTTGGATACACCTCAGTGTTTTTTATCATTTTGTTCATCCACTTTTCCAAAGTTTCCCCTGCGCCACCGATCGGTAACCCCCGGAGACGCTTGTTTGTATGCCTGAGTTTGCTCGACAAGGGTTTGATCTTGCGCACAATTTGGTCGTCTGTCAATGTCTTGTCCTGCAAAAAAGATTTTTTTTTTAGCTGCTAAACGTCCTGCTTTCTCCAGCAATGCAATGCCAGTCAATTGCCCCTTGGAATATTCCACATCCTGGGCTTACTCTTGTTTTGGGAATCACGATCATTCTTCCATCCTAGCAGACACTAACACACGTCGCCTAAACTCAGCCAAAAACCGCTACCCGTTTGTAATAATAACCTCTGATGCCGTTGCTTGATCGAGTTGGGTCTCTTGCCAACGTCAAGCAACGGCTCTTTATATCTACACAGATGAGTCATTTGCGGTGGAGTCAGCGGTACTCTATAATTAAAGTATTGAGCATGAGCTCACTGCATTGATCTGATCACCGCTTCCATATTGTAACAATTGACGTTGACGCATTGGCGCCCGAGATGCTGTAAACAATGCTCTAAGATCTTGCATCTCTATGAGCCTCGGTTTCCCCTTCATCATCGCCTTCGGCGATCGGCCACGTGAATGAAATTTTTAGCACCGTATGATGCAAACCCTCATACGACACCTGATGTAGCGGCTTTACCTACAGCAGTCAAATCGGCCAGCAAGCGGAAACAAAACGTAACTTTAACGTTGCCTACTACCCGCATTTTTACGTTGTTTGCTACCTTTAACACGTCTAACAAGCTTCGCTCTCTTCATATTGTTTTTGAAGGGTAGCCCCAGGTCATCTCTTGCTATGTTACTCTTACCAAGTTTTCATGATCTCGGAATGAATGAAATCCGGGAGATCTTTGGTGTTTTTATAACTTTGTTTTTAATGTGTCGTAGCGCTTGTAGTCCAAAAATCCCTTTTGGCAGCCACGGTCAGACCTGACACCACTAAAGCATTGGTACCAATAGGTCCCACAATTACACCCTTTGCCACCAACAAAAACGACATCGTATCCCACAGCAATTTTTCTTTCTTGAGGCGAAGATAATGCTGGTGTCTGCACTACAAATCTATGGCTTTGGCTAAAATCTTGATTTAGTTCTGAAGTAGTGTAAAAAAGGGGAGTCTACCGCCCATCAAATTAAGCGTAAATTCACGTTAAAATTTCACGTTCAAATTAAATTATACCCTATCAAAATTAAGCGTAAATTCACGTTAATTTTTCACGCTAACCAATTGTGAAGCCTCGTTAAATTAAACGTAAATTGACGTTAAAATTTCTCTTTTTAAATTTACCTGATTAGATATGCAAAAATTCCCAAGGTCAAGGTCAATTCATAAAATTCAGAAATTCAGAGATTCAGAAAATTCAGAAATTCAGAGATTCAGAAAATTCAGAAAATCAAAAATTCAGAAATTCAGAAATGTCCTCCAGAGAAATCT
>JAOBBB020079097.1:0-2500 GCA_025331005.2 Zoanthus gigantus
TTGGCAAGGTTGAGGAGTTTCTGTTCAGTAATTTGGGAGTAGTGTCCTATGTATGGAAGTTTAAAATAATAAACGTTCAGTTGTTGTTGATTCGGTAAATTAGAGTTAGTTAGATATGTATATATTATCATAATATGACAAGAAATTCAAGTACTGTACCAATAACTACAACATAAACAGAAAAGCTAACTGGATATCCTGCAAAGGATAAGGATGTTAAACAGCAGACCCAGTCTCTCGACACTGTAACGGGGGAAACAGTAGGCCCAGTCTCTCAACACTCTAACGGGAGAAACAGTAGACCCAGTCTCTCGACACTCTAATGGGAGAAACAGTAGACCCAGTCTCTCGACACTCTAATGGGAGAAACAGTAGACCCAGTCTCTCGACACTCTAACGGGAGAAACAGTAGTAGACCCAGTCTCTCGACACTCTAACGGGAGAAACAGTAGACCCAGTCTCTCGACACTCTAATGGGGGAAACAGTAGGCTCAGTCTCCCGACACTCTAACGGGGGACTTAACAGAACCCACACTTTTGTCAAAAAGAGCAGGGTAGTGATCCCGATGTTGTGGTCTGTCTTCTTCAATAAGGGCATTTACAGTTGTTAACATAAATTATGTCAGCTGCTATTGCGGACTATCTAAGCCCTCAACTGTTAAAAAACAAACTGTATTTATATGTAAAGCGCTTAGAGCTTCAAGATTAAGCGCTATAAAAAAATCGTTATTATTATTATTATATCCTGTGTGTTCATTGCATAACTAAATGTACCTTTATGAAAGTTGATTCGAGATGTTTCTCGCTCCTTTCCATGTACTCACAATGTAACCAATATTGAGAACTTTCATTCATGATTAGTTTCTAAGAATCTTATCACTACATTGTACAAAATTCAAGTACAAAATTCAAGTTCTGTACCAATCAACTACCACACAAGCAGAAAGCTAATTATTGGATATTATCTGTGTTCCTTGCATAATTACCTTTTTTGCAAGTTGATTTTAGATGTTTCTTTTCATATACCATAATGTAACCAATATTGAGAACTTTCATTCATGATCAGTTTCTAAGGCTCTTTTTAAGACTAAATTGTACAAAACTGTGCCAATTTTTTTGTTTGACAAGAAATATGTTTTGCAACTAAAATAGTGTTTTATCAACTTTGTTTACTTTTGAGACTAGCATGTATTCCGCAATTCACTTCTACACAACACACTGATATCAGTCCCTGCAGCATAAATTAAGTGTACATAATATGTGTATCCAGATGACCACCAGATTTACTCCCCAAACAGCGAGCATTGGTGTTGGATGGGTTTTATACGTGGAGAAGCAGAAAAAGAAAATTATAAATACTGTAGTATGGCTAAAATGGAATAATAGCAAATAAGGCTATAAATTATTGTAATCATCAAGCACTGGCCCTTGAAATGAATTAATTCACTTTCTTGAGAAGTTGTACGAAGGAATGGCATGTCAGGTCCACGGAGGAAAGCTGACATGACGATTTGAGGTGAAAATCAGTATTCATTAAAGATGTTTCCTCTTGCCACTTTCATTTTTGCTCACAATGGATTGATGGAAAGTAAAATATGAGGAACTGGTTTCTCTGAAAGAGTTTGTTGATAGTATACCGGTAGAAACTTGGGAACAATAAAATTTTGTAAAATTATTATGAAACCTGTCAAATTACAATGAAAAAGGGCTCACATGTGGAAAATGGGCTACATGCAGAAGTTAAATATTTCTTATAATAGGATTAGAAAACTATGTGGCTTTGCAAAAAAAATGCACCATAATTATAGTAGTGCCTTTAATTTTTTTTGTATGCCTACATTCTTTGTAGTTTGCAGCCAAGGAGAGAAATGTTTCCAGAACACTTTAGTTTGATTGCAAATTTTCAATTCTAATTGGTTATTTAGAACTGATAGAAAAATATAACAGACTTGAAGTTGATAAAATAACAAGTTTGTCACCTATGCACTGTCTCTATATCTGAGACAACATTTTTGATGTAGTACAGCTGCTAGTTAGATCAGGTTTCGAAACTCAAACTTCTGTATCACCTTCTCTCTTAAGTGCGTAGGCAGGTGCTTTAGGTGAAGTGCATGTCTGCATGATCTACAGTACAGAACTGAATGAATGGAACATAATTTAAAAACAGACAAGTTCTTTCTTAAAAACAGTTTGTTTTTTCTAGGTACTTTCACACAAATGAAACAATCAAGTAACTTGCTTAATATACACTTAAGACATCACACATTAGTAACAGAGGGTGACTTTTGGATGCCTTACCGAAATAACTGCATTCACTTCATCCACTTTAGTTAATGCAAAAATTGGAAAGTCAAAGTACATAAATGCCATCCCATTTCCCTGAAAAAAAAAATGCACAGTGTTTCATTACAGCAAAGATCCAAAATGGGCATGTCTCAGGGAGGAATCCAAGAGTTCCAGAAACCCTAGCTTCTTTTCAAACAAATGTTTTGATAGATAA
>JAOBBB020079097.1:5000-13760 GCA_025331005.2 Zoanthus gigantus
TGATGGAGAAAAAGAACAGAGAACCTAATGGAGGTGTTATGATTGAAGGAAACAGTGGTTCAGATGGGGTGAGATGGTACGGGCATGTATTAAGGAGGGATGATGAAGGCCTGTCAGTGAAAAAATCAGTAGGCATGCAATCACTCACTCGCCTTGGCTGAAAGAGGCATGCAATGGTGTGCAGTGACTAAAAATGCAACAATGTAGGTGATTGTAGATTTTGTCTGCTTATTTACAGCAAAGGAGACAAACTTTCTAGACTGCTTTCAGCAAAAATAATTATTTTTGATACATTTAAATGGGTTTTTCTTAACATGACAGAGCTCATTTTTTACAATGACCTCAACTATTTAGGGACGACTAAAAATAATTCTTGGTTGCCCCATGTACAACAAGAAATTTTCCAGAGGGACCCACAGCTACGTGTTTTTCTACAAATTCTAAAAGAAAAGAAGCACGATGACCTGTTTTCAAAAAGTAAGAAGTCACTGCTTAGAAATACCAAGAGAGATAAATTATATATTTTAGGCGTGCAATGGATCACACGTCTGGCATTCATTAGGCATGTGTATAGATGTGTGCATGCAATCGCACACCTTTTATTAACAGGCCTGATGATGGGCATGTTTTGAGAAAATTGTTGGAGTTTGAAGTGAAGGGCAAGAGCAAGCGAGGACAACCAATGAAGACGTGGAAGACGCAAGTGGAGAAGGAGAGCAAGAGTGTTGGTTTGGAGAAGAAGGATGCCATGAATTGAGCAAGATGGAGAGTGGGAGTAGGAGAGATTGCTGTTAGAGTGGGGTAAATCCGGCCACCCCTGTTTACGGGGATATACCCAAATCAAAATTGGATTGACTGATTGAAAAACACCACAGTATGTCAAACTTACTAATTCATTCCACTTTCCAAACTTGCAATTTTGCCAGGTTGTATCTTTGTACAGTCCTGAAAACAATATATTATTATAAATCATAAATTATTAATTGTAATATAAAAATAAAAATATTATTTTTTTACAGTTAAAAATTGATTAAATCAACTTTACATCAATTACATGCTGTGAAACAATGACTAAGAAAAACTGGTCCATGTTCTCACTTCTGACATAAATATCTTCAGTCGGCAATTTTATTACAATAAATTAAACAAAGTTATGCTAAGCAATGAGATGATCATGTGATCAGGGTTCGAAAATAGAGGTAGTCTGCTAGTTCACACACTACTGTAGTACAAGTTATGGCAGACTAGTAAACATATGTTAAAACAAGTCCAGGTGTCTTGTAGAAATAATTTTGTCCTCTATCAAAAGATAATAAAAGATTTTAAATTTTCTGTGCTTCCATTCCAAATCACATCATTTCATTTCAAATAATTTTATATGTTCTTTTCTGCCTGCATGAAAGTGATTTTCTCCACTTATTTTGATTGAATGAGGGTGTGTCATGGGCACCAAAGTTCTACAGAAAAATGAAAGAACATTGCATTATGTAGGTGGAGCAAAGCAGTTTATTGAAAACTGACGGTTGGTGCTTTAACATGAAGGAAAAAGACTGACAAAGTCTATATTAGTTAAAATGGGAAGGACTAGTTAGTTAACCTGAGTGTTTACTAATCAGAATGTCTAGTTAAAAAAGTCCAATTTCTATTCCTGTTGGATGAATAAACAATGTTCCACTTGCTATAAATCATAACAAACCAAACTTTAACCATCAAGTAAAAAGTAAATGCCATTCAAGATACTGCACAGTAAGTTGTTTCAAATGTTATTTATAACTGTTATTTAATAAAGTCTGAGTTCAGAATTATGAAAAATTAGTCAAATTGACCGCTTATAAAAAACAGTTCTTTTAAAAAAAATTAATAGAAACTCTTTTTGTTATCATAACCATAATTCACTCAAAATTTTTATTGAATTCTTATCAAGGCTTGGGTTACACTGTAATTACTTACCAAACTGATCCATTGGACACTGATCAGCAGGAGAGAAACCTGCAAGAAGAAAATGAATTATGTTTAAGATTGAAATAAATTTAAAAAAATACGATTATAGTTTTCTTCAATAACACTGGATTAAATGTATGATTGTTACCCTAATGGAATTAAGTATTGTCAAAAAGTAGCACTCAAGATCACATTTAATTGCAGCCCACTGCCCCTCAGTTTTAAAATAATTTAATATTATTTTCATGACCAGTAACCTACAAACCATAACTGACTGAACATTCAAGTATCTGGGAACAAATATTTTTTATCAAATAACAGCTGTAAATTTTCCCTCAGTGTAAGGAACTGATCAACTCTTTTTAAACCCAAACTTGAACGTAATTCTATCCCAAAGGAGATGCAGGTGAGAAATTTCCTAAAAATCAGAACTGACCTAAATTGACTAAAAAATAATTTAAATGTATTTTCTAGTCAAGTTTTCTATTACTTTGTGAATTAAAAAAACAGGTATTTCGCTGACCTTGAACCCTCAGTGTACATCAGAGTTATCTGTTTATCAAAATTTCATTTGTTATAATTTGTGTTGCTGAATTTTCGATATAAAGTATGTGGCAACATGTCTTTACAGCTTTGCATCATGCAACTTATCGGAGTCGAGTATTCAATACTAAATGCCTTGTTGAATATTTTAGGCACAATTGACTTTGTTTCTGATGTGCATTGCAAATAGCAATCACCTCATTTGCAATCACGTAGAATTATGAAATCAATGCAGACTTGAGTCAGAATTACACATATAGTTGTGGCTGTTTATTTGTAATTTTCACTTAATCTCAAGAAATCTAACTCATTAGTACAGCTGTATTTCTTAATAAAATTAAATTATATAAAAACCAATGAAATACACTACCAAGTGAGTTTTTGCGGAAAACCCAATACTTTCACAAGTGAAGGTATTTTAACATGATAATTATTAGCTTCTCACGTGAAAATAGAATAATTTTATTACTGCACTTAAGAGAAACAAAAATTAAGTTTCACTTCTTGAGTTGAGATACAGTGCATTATATTTTACAGTAAGCAAAGCAAAGAGAAACTTCATATCTTGGTGTGCCATGTAATATTCTGTATTTGGTAGTGGGTAAAGACATTCACATAATTAATTTCTTTTTCCTATGTATTCTTTTGAAAACTCTAAAGCAAGAAAGAAGGATCTGTCTGACCCCTTTTAAAATAAAAATTATTTGTTCATATTTTTTTCTTGGACTGAATATGTTGCAGTTAATTCTTTATTTCAGTTACTGTAAAATTAATTTTGTTTTTAACTAGTACTGTAGTTAATTTTTTTTTTCTAGCTAGTTTAAAATTTCTTCTGAGTAGTTACAAACTAGTTTTTTTTCTACTGACAGTAACCAGTTAACTTTTTTCTAACCAATTAATTTTTTTCTAACTAGTTATTTTTTTTCTAATTAGTTAATATATTATTTTTCTAACTAGGTGATTTTATTAGAGCTGAAAAATTGGTATGAATAGAAAATTTTAGAGAATTTGCATTGATTGCTTGTAAGGCCTAGTGGTAGTGATAATAACTGCCTTGAAAATTAATCCAGAGTATAGAGGTTTAAATCTTGGTGAGTGCGAATAAAACTTCTTTGTGAAAAAGTGGTTAAGTGACGTTTGTGGGGGGAGGTAGCAACAGTTGGGGTAGGGTACAATAGTTGGGGTCAAGGGGGTGTACAGTGTAAGTGGGAAAAGGGGTTAGGGATGGAGTTAGGAAAAGTTGAAAACAAGTGGAGAGTGAAATGGGTTTTTCTTTTTATTTGATTAAAAACAGTTAGAAAAAACTAACTAGTTAAAAAATTAACTAACTGTAATTAAAAAATTAACTAATTAGAATTTAACTACATCAAATACTGTACTCCTATTGGATATTAAGTGCAGACATATTTTACTCACTAACCTTCCTCTGGTGCTTTACCATATTGACCTGCATGGATAACTAATGCACCATTTATCCTTTTCTTTGATATTAGCATTTTAAGATAATTTCTAAATACAAAGAAAATGAAAGCACTTTGTTTGTAAATAATTATGTACCACTGTTATCATCATCACCACCATCATGATCATCATTTCAAACAACAAAATGAACATTGGTCATCATCATTAACAACACACAGTATGGTAATTTTTATCAACTTCATCATCATCATTATTATTGTTGTCATCATCATGAAAGTCTAAAAATCTAGAAAGCAAATTAATGTTTAAGAAAAGCATTTAAAATCAATAAAGGCATGTGACAAGTATGGAACTTCACTTTCTAAATTCTCTAACATCTTTTAAATACACTTTGGTTTGGTGTGCTTGGATCAGCTGTCATCTCAAACTATCATACTCGATCGAGTACTGGTAAATAAGTCAGCAACAATGTCTCTCCTAAGGCTCTTATGTACATGGTATCAATATCTCGCTTCAAAATCTGATCGACTGCATGGGTCTTTTATTGGCATTGCAAAACACTTCTTTAGTTTCCACATAATGCAGTTCATTGTCCTCCTCTAGATATATTGCTAGCACGACCATCAGCTTGGTGAATATTTCCGCAACATTTAATTTAGCAATTAACATGATGAAATTGTTAAAACTTTCTTCACAAAAAAGAGCACAATCTTTTCCCACAAATTTTACCAAAAGACCTAGGTCCTTCATTATGGTATAAAATTATTATGGGTTTATTATAGGGTTAGGGTTTCTTTTATAGTACCAGAATGCACCACCATAATGTACCATATATGAAGGATCTACCCCAAAAGACCTGGTTACTTCTGATCACTGTACTCTGTTTTCACAAATAAAAACATCCATCATTTATTTTGCCAGCCAGTGCAAAACCTGACTTCAGAACTGGTTGTTGCTCTTGTGCCCAAACAAACTTGACCAAATTCAACATGTTACAATAAAATAATGTTGCAACTCACTCGCTTTGCTCATTAGCAGCAAATATATACATTTGATGTTGAACACTTACTTTTTAAAAGAGTCAGCAGTGAATACAGGTATATATGGAGCATAAGTTGCTTTATCAGAGAGAAGCCACTGAATGTCTTCATCAGACTTCACAAAATGGATGACACCAACATGGCCTCCAAGTGAAGCTACAAACAAAAGAACACAATTAAATAAATACAAACTGAAAGCTTTATTTGAAAAAAAAACATTAATAAAAAGAAGTACATGTACAGTATGTTGGTAAGTTGGTACACACTGCTTACTTTAAACAACTCAACGTTGAAAATTGTTCAGTGTAATATAATCACCAACATGGAGAATGCAAGGAGCTGACATTTTGAGAATCAGTCCATTTTTGCAGGAACTCAGATGTGATTGAACTACGCAGCTCTGATGGAACTAATCAGATCTGGAGTGTACTCAGATCTGATGGCACAATTCAGATCTGATTGAACTAATCTCATGTCAGAGATGGAAATGTTCAGCTTATACAAGCATTGAAAACACATTCCATCTTTTTTAAAATGTTTCTGAATATTCTGCAGTAAAGTAAAATAGTCACCCTCCAGTTTTCTTAAGTTAAAGCTAAATCCTTTACGAGCCAAGTGGCCCATGGAGCCGGTGCTTATCTCCGGTTTCTGTAGTGTTAAGCGGATGAGAGTCTTTGACTCTCCCTGTATGGGACACTAATACATCGCAGGTTAGCTCCCAGCAGATGCTGGTACTCATTTACCTACCCCGGGAGGATGGAAAGCTGAGTTAGCTTAGGCGGAAAAGAAGGTCACACAAATATTCAAATCTCGGCAGAGCCGGGATAGAACTGGGGACCTTGTGATCGGAAAGCAGATATCTTACCAGCTGCGCCAAGGTTTAGGGTTAGGGTTAACCATGCCTGCCCATAGCTTAAGGACAGTTTCAAATGCTAAATCTTGCATGTCAAACTCAATGCAAATATGATGGTATAAGAGTTGATGCAAAAGAATGTAGCAAATAATTCGGCTGTTATGAGAATTAAAATTTGAAAAGGCAATATTATGTTTACTTTACAATTAATCAAATAGAAGAAGCAAATTAAAACGAATGAGGCCAGTGAATTTGAATAGCATCCGCTGAGCACTTTCACTGCGGGTTTTTCATCGCTAGCAAAATCCTCCAATCGACGTCCTTCGATATGACATAGAAAGCAACCGCTGGGCGCATGTATCGTTGGCACCGAAATGCTGGTGAAATCCGGAAATTTCACCAAAGAATAGTGGACTGCTCGCTACCACTCGCAGCAACTACCATGAAACTAAGTAACATGCGCGGTTTATTTTTTGCCAATACATATCCTCATTGAAAATGTTGTGGCAGATTCAAATGATAACTTTCATGTACTTATCACGTTGTTCCGATTTCCTAACGACCCAGTAAATAACTTGAACAGGACTCCCGCGGGTCATTAAAAGTCTTTATTCATTTTTTTGCTTATTTAAGGCCTTAAAAAGGTCTCAAATTTGCTAGAATTTCTTTTTGAGGTCTTAAAATTTACAAAATATGTAATGCAAATGAAAGCGAGCTTTTCTTGCTCGCTACCAAATCTAAAAACCTAAGCCAAATCGTTATATAAATTTTACATATTCTCTGCTTATGTATCAGAAGCAATTGATTAAAGGTACGTTTGCGTCTTTCGGCTTTTTGACCACTATTGCATTGACTGCAACACTGCCGAAAAGAACGTTTTTGTCGTTATTCGTTATAAAGTTTATAGGTTTTTGTGAAGGTGTGATCTTGTCTACCATGAAGAGAGTTTAAAATAATTGTTATCTCACGAAGGGTTCCTTTTTCTAATTTTTTGTGTTGAAAAAATTTTAACTTTAAAATGTCTTAACTTTGTTGGCTTCCGAGCTGTTGGAACCCTGTTTAACGAAGTAAATATATAATTCAAGCTATTGGTCGGGGGGCGGTTAACGAGAGACAGAATAGAAAAAGAACTGTCTCTCCCTGGAACCCGGATATAGTTAGGCTACAAAGTGCTCTACCGTCTTAGCAAAGCGTTCGTACTTACTTGTAAATGTGAAGCCTCTTAACATCACGAACACAACCAAGGCTGTTACCATCATCATTAAGCCCCAGATCATAGTTGGCCATAGATATCCAAGATTCTGAGTACAAAAAATCATTCTTTAATGACTTTTAAACTCATCATATGATTTATATAACTCAAGATTTATCATCACTTCAAGCCTTTTCTAAAATAATTTTGATAGTACGTGCGTTTTGATTGGTCAGCAAGTGTGTTTTCAAAGGGCTATGAAGCATGAAAATGATTTAAGTGGTTTGATTGGCTGTCTCCGAATTAAGAGAACTTACAGTTTCATGAAAGAAATAAAACCATATATACGCAATTCGTCTTTCGTTTTGTTAAATAGGAAATAATAATTTTATAAAAGAAATAAAACACTTTCTCCGTGCCTTCATAGCCTGGTGAAAACAGGCAAAGTTTGTAAGAATTCTTGTGGCGGGTTTTCACTGAATTCTCCAAAACGTTCCCCTCGGTTTTCACCAGGCTACTGAAGACAAGAAGAACATGATTTTTTTCTTAATTTTCAGAATAGCTGTGAAACCAGTTTTACTTTAAATTAGAAATAAAAGGCGCTTTTTAAGCGGTTGCTCCAGTTATTATATTGTAGTTACTCGGGTGAAGCCGGTTGTGCGCATGCGTGTAGCTTCTGGTCAAGTCGTGGAGTTGAGTTCGGGTGGTTTTTGCTTTCTACTGTTTTGTTTTTTAAGCGCTTGTGGCTACTGCAAGTAAACATGGAATGTGAAATTTTTATATTGAATACTTGATAGCTTTTGAACTTAGCTTAGAACATCGTTATACTCACATCACTTATTTACGCTAAGATCGGGACCGTCTATGGATGCACGCAGTAGTCACAAAAAAAATATTTCATCTGAAAAAGGACAATTTCTTACTGTTGCTTTTATTAAAAAAAATACCCCTTGGATTGGTATTCTCATGCGCAAAAGAAAATTTTAAATATTCATACTGATAGTAGTTTTAATTGCACACTTTTGAAAGGCACATACGTTTTCTTACATTATTTACGTTAGGTTGATAACATGTGGGGTTTTACTTTGCAAATAGTCGATGCACTGAAAAAGTATTCATAGAAAATAGATTCAGCAAATGATTAAAACAGTTTTCTTTTCATGATAAAAAGTTTGGATGGAATTTATTGCTCTTCCCCTTCAAATAACTTTAATTTTATTATTTGCCACTAGTTCTGATAGCGGCTAACTCAAAAGTCGTTTATCAAGTTTGTTTACTCACACATTTGGTCTTTCACAATTCTTGGGATTCACTAAGTCCCACGAGGATACAACACAATGGCAGATGGAGGTCAAATAATGAGATTCAACTAGATTCTAAAGAAATTCTTTTGTATAACTGACCACCACGTGCGCTGAACTAGAACCTTATGAAACCCAACAATATCTCATTTTTGCGCTTCGCGCATGAATGAGCTAAAAAGGACAATCAATTACTTTCGATAATAGCGAATGATGGAAAAGGTTGGGTCCAGTGTTTACAGTTATAGCCAAATTTTATTTTTTCTTAAAAAAGTCAGCGGCTTTGCGTAGCAAGTTAAATTTTCATAACTGAGCGAAAACGTTTGACAACTTGAGCAGACCAAATAAAATGGAATAAAAATTAGGCTTGTTTTGCAAGACACAATAGTTAAAATAGATATCTGAACAGACATAGCTATAATGCCGCTGAAAAAAATAGCAAAACAGTTACTGTTCATCAGCAGGATG
>JAOBBB020079180.1:0-13759 GCA_025331005.2 Zoanthus gigantus
CTCATTTACCTACCCCAGAAGGATGGAAAGCTGAGTTGGCTTAGGCGGAAAAGAAGGTCGCACAAATATTCGAATCTCGGCAAAGCCGGGATCGAACCGGGATCTTGTGATCGGAAGACAGAGATCTTGCCAACTGCGCCAACCACACCCGCCCATTGTTTGAATACAAACACTATTTTTTCACAAACTAGGTGAGAATACTACTGATAAAAAGATAATTAATTCAATTTTTAAAATTTCGCAGGGGTTTGTTGCAATTCTAAATTATAAAAGCAAATCAAAATCATATAGATTCTTGCTATTTGGCCATCAAACTCTTATCAAAAATGAAATAGAAACAGCCGTAATAAACATATTCGTTTTAATCATAATAACTTGACGTTTCGTATGTTACAACATACGTTATCAAAAGTATAAAACCGCAACTTTTAGTTTTCCACAACAAGCCACCTTGCTTTCGTGAACCACGTATCATTTATTTGCTCTCTAGATTTATTGTACTTTTTCGTTTTTAATTTCAGAAGATGTCCCTTCTGTAGATACTTTGACTTGGATTATTGGCGATACGATTACTTTAGACTGTAAAATCAAAGAAACTGTACAAGAGTGGATTTTTGGAGGTAGCAAGATCAACCAATCAGAAGATTTTAGAATTGAAGGAAACAAACTTGTCGTTAAAAATGTTCGTTCAGCGTACGGCGGAATTTATATCTGTCGTGGTATGACTAGAAGAAACATGTTCAGAGTTATAGTTCCTGGTAAGTTGTAAGTCGCGTTTAATTCTAAGACGGGGGCAATTTTCTTTAAAAGATAATAAATATGGAATTCTAATACATGTAAAGTTGATAATGATATAAAAATAAAGAATACATTCCTTTTGCAAAAACAAAACTGAATGTATGTATGGCTGAGCCACCAAGCCTACAAGTGGGGAGCGCAGGCGCTCCAGCAGGATGTAACAGCTTGAACTAACAGAGCATGATGATACTGTGGATGATGATGATGATGATCACGTTGATGATCGGATGATGATAACGATAGCCTTCTTGAAAAGATTAATAATAATAATAATAATAATAATAATAATAATAATAATAATAATAATAAAATTAGATGATAATGATTCTAATCTCGCGTAGCCTGTGTAGAGAAAAGCGTTGGATATGGTACAACATGGTCTAATGCCTTCAAACCTGGAACTTATAGCATAAAACCTGTGTGTGATGGTGGTGATAATGACAATGATGATGATGATGATGAAAATTTATTTTCCGACTGTGAAGTATATTATTACCGCCCACCCGGTAGTTGACATCATTCTCCTCAAATATTAATAATAAATTAATTACTATAAATAATAATAATAATCTTGCGATTGGCTGTGCTATGTAGGTTATAGAAGTTGATGTGATATGCCAGAACATTACGGATACCTTCAAATCTGGGTTTTTGCATTGCTTAATGAATAGAACATGAAGAATGAAGATGACTATGATGTAACCGATTGTAAAGAAATTCTATTCAATATTAGCTCTTAAATGAAATATAAAGTCCGATTGCTATTAATATCTTATTTTGAAATATTATATTGAATATTATAAAACATATAGAACAACCTAAGACTTTATCCGTACAGCACGCTATAAAGCACTTGAGAAGAGAATATAGGACACCAAAAAGCAAAGAAAATACTTGGCTACGCCGTGTCCTCGTCACTTGCCACGTGCTTTAACATATTACTCAATAAGGAACATGGTTTAGGCTGGCCTATATGTAAAGCATTGTATTGAAGAATGCAGATTTTTATTCCTGCAGTAAACACAGATGCTACCAAAAAGGAACAAGAATTAGTATATGGGAAGAAAGGTGAAGTCGTATGCATGGCAGATGGATTTCCAAAACCGAAATTTTCCTGGTCTTATAATTTAAGGGCCTTCCCGCCCGAAAATGTTCCTGACGACAATGGTGACGGTACTCTTACCTTTTACAATCCTGCACCAGAACACGCCGGAAAATATCGTTGCATTTTACTAGTACTGCAAGGAAACAAAATGCAGGAAAGTAGAAAAGTGGAAACCATCACGGTGTCCGTCTATGGTAATGAAGGGAAGCTGAACCCCAAATTTATTTTTTAATATAGACCCTATGAAAAAATGGCTGCGATTTTAATATTCTTTTGTCTGCATTCAAAATAGCCTTACTGGCCTCGTTTGTGGTAACATATTCTTTTGAAAGTTTAATTCAAGAACGAGGCTATAAGGCTAACTTGAATGTAGACAAAAGAATATTTAAAACCGCCGCCATTTTTGCATAGGGTCTATATTGACGTGCATATATTTGAGATTCCAAAAGATGTAAACTTTAGAGCGATCCGCTAATTAGTATTTTGAAAAACTGTTACGAAAACGCAATTTTTTTTAAAGTAGGGCGCCATACAGCATTCGTAGCACGTCGTGGGGGACTGGGGCTTGGGCTCTGGCCCCTCTTCCCCAGTCCTTCAAGAGTCCAACCCAGTCCCCCCAAGAGCCGCTACGCAGGCAAGACACCATATTACACTTTTAACGCGAACTCAGCACAGTTTCCTCTGTTATGACAACGTCAAATCGAAAGTTCACGCTGTGTTTATCGCTGGAAGTTTTAGCGAAATTATCAATTAGAGACGTTAACTTTATTTTATAAAGCTATATCTGTTTAATATTTACCATCACAAAAGGCTTACAGTTCGTCAAAAAGGGAAGTAGCGTTTTAACGATCGCGGGCGAAAGCTACCTTTGCAACTTTCTGTAGTCTCAACACTTGAACAAGCCATCTTTGTAAAAACGTTTAAGCTTTATTTGCCCAGAATGGCATATTCTGGTTCGAAATCAAGCTCTGACTAACTTGTTTGACGTCAGAGACCAATTAGAACTCAGGTTTCAATAGCTCGTCCTATATTTGAAAGTTGAAACTTTGAGTGCTTATAAAAAAAAGTAATAAAAGCCCGATTTCAAGTTTTTTTTCGGAAATTGAACCTACAAGTAACAGTTTTTAGCCAACGAAAAATATTTCCTTCATATGCACTTTAAAGACTTCATTTTGGTTTTTGTGTGAATAAAAGCGCAAAACAATATCATTACCTTTAGTTTCTGTGGATATACGACGGTTGGTGAGAAAAGTTGGTGGTATTAATAAGGCTAATTAAGATTATTCATTTTTCTTTGGCAGCTCCACCTAATTTCACTGAAAGGCCACCGAGTTCATTAACTGTCTATCAAGGCAATACAGAATATTTAAACTGCAGTGCGTTTAGTTTACCAACGTTAATCATAACTTGGATATTAAAGGGCAAGGAAATTATGCGTCAAACCACCACCAGGACAAGTCTGAAAATTACTGTCAATGTTGAGCAAGGCACGGAGTACACATGCGTAGCCGCAAGTACGAAGGCTAAAATCAATGCTACCACAATATTGCTTGTACACCCAGGTAGGTTAAAGTCGACCTGATACTTTTTTGCCGGAATAATAAAGTATAATTTGCGACAAATATTTTCGATTTGGTTGAAACATTGATTTTAATTTCTATGCTCTGTCGTTGAAGTCCAGTTTGGAATGGTCACAACCGCACATAAGGGAGTCTGGGTCGATTCTTGGTTTTGATTCCAAATCAAGAACGAATTTAGTTCAGTTTTCCCTCTTGGGTCTTCAGAAATACTCAATTGCGGTATATTTTTTACAACGCACATAATTGGCATATTTGTAAACTATATTCAAAGTTTTTCCTACAAAACAAGAACAAACCGAAATTTTATTCTTGATTTGAAGTCAAATCAAAAATTTATGTGCGGTCTCCAACCAAGATGAGGTGATTTTGACGTATTTTGAAAAAACAAATATTCGAGGATTTAACAAAATCAGAAAACTTTTATGGCAAACTACTTCAAAAATTACGTATTATTATTTTCGCGAAAAAAATGATATCAGGTACACTTTAATGTAAAGAAATATGTTTTTGATGTTAAGGTGAGCCAGAACGTTCATATTTTGTGTTAATGTAACCATGGTTACAGACACATTTTAATTTGTTAATTTGTACGTGGCTCTATCTCTTAAAAAAGTTGTAGATAACTTAGATAGTCATTCAATCGCTCAAGGAACTCAGATACACTAAATAACTTTTGACTTGTTTTTATTTATTTATTTACAGCGTTTTGAAGTAGTCACCGGTAAAATTCTTTTAAATTGAAACGGAAATCTTTTATTGCTACATTCACAGGCAACCCAAGCTGATTATGAGCTAGAAATACTAATTAAAAAAAGAAAATGTTGTAAACGTTAAAACAATCAGGTTATTTTATGTTTGATCTCCGTCAAAATGCATGTTTTTAATTCGACATCCAAGTTTTAAACTCGACATCGGAGTTTTTCATTTGACATCCAAATTTTGAATTCGACATCGAGGTTTTTCATTTGACAGTGCAAGTTTTTAAATTTTACATCCAAGTTTTTTCTATTTGACATTAAAGTTATAAATTTGACTCCCCAGTTGTATGTTCGTTATCCTTGTTTCTGTGTTAATCGATATCCGAATATCCTGAAGTTTTAAGCGACTCACCACAACGAAGATTGATATACAAGTTTTAAATTATTCAACTTCATGCATCGATAACGTGACCTTGACTGTGAAAACCGCAAGTATTCTGTCAGTTTTTTGCTCACGAAAAAACACTGTTTGTAAAAGACACAAAAATCCTTCGAGCTTATTTCAAGCCTGTTCCTGCAACGGGTAAACGCTTTGAATTGCACCACCAACTTTATCTCAAATCAGTAAAACTTTCCGTACGTCTGAAAACAGAAACCTAAATATACTTCTTTTTATATAAGCAACCAGTTTATAAGCAACCAGGACTCACTTGTCCAAAATTTAAACAACTTTTAGAGCTGAGTTGTCTAACCGTAAGCAGCTGTGATAAACAGCTTTTTGATGTTTTGTAGTTTTCATGTTGAAGTATTGTGTATTGACAATAAACATAAAAGAAAAAAAATCGCCTTCAAGAACCATTCTCTACTAAGCGACTCATACCCTGAATTATCCGTAAAATTAAGCAACTTTTTGGGCTCAACAAATGACATCGCTTATACCATGTATTTGCTAAGCAACCGATTGGCAACTTTTAGACCTGAAATAATCCAATAACTACGCAATTTTTAGGGCTCGGGCCGAATCAAGTTGCTTATACAAAGAAACAGTCAGTGTACATCCTTGGAATACCAACTTTATCCTCTTACATGGAAAATGGTGTTGAGTTCCCTTGTAAAAACAAATTGCCCCATATATTTTTACCGCCGGATTCTGAATTTTTAGACTGTGAAAATTTAAAACTTTTTAGAAAAAGGATGTATATCTAGCAATAATTTGGAAGCCCATTGCAAAGTTTGTAGTTTGATTAAAAGATTTTAACTTTTATCTTTTAGTGATAACAAACATCTTTAATGACGCGGAAAGATTTCTGGGCAAATCTTACCAATACTCCTGTGATGCCATTGGGAACCCAGCTCCCTCCGTTCATTGGACCAGAAACAACACAACCAACGCTTCGTCTGATCATCTGAAAATAAAAGGAAAGGTTCTGTACTTTGACAAACTGAAAGTTCAAGATTCAGGGCAATACAAGTGCATAGCTTCTAATTCTGTTGGATCAACTTCAAAGTCTCTCAGAATTAAAGTCCTTCCGCTAAACTCAAGTAAACCGAGCAATGGTATGAAATCCTATTCTTATCAATAGGCAATCCTAAAAGAGATGATGAATAATTGAAAAATGGAAACGTGGATATGATAAGGGGGATTTAAGGATTAGGGAAAAACTACTGAACATATAAGATTTTATTCCAGCCAAAGTTGCCATTCATCAGAATATACACTCAAGTGATTAGGCGGGCTTTTTGACATGTCGTACGACAAAGTTTTTGCGGCTCTGGTGTTCAATTTTTCTTTTTGATTTTTTAAAATGGAATTCAAACCCTTTACCAGATTTACTGAATACTGGATTTATAATCATTGGAACCGGTTTGCAGCAGCAAACACTTGGGAGAGAAAATATGCAGATTCTTGAGTTTTTTTTTTTTTGACAAGATCACTTCAAGATGACGGTCTTTGGTTCTGTACTAAATCGGGGACAACAACTTCTGAAAACATTTCAAATACTGGTTGAGTTCATCTAATGTTTTATTAAAACATTGAACTAACTTCTCAAAGGACATGCTGATAAATTCTAAAACAGGGTATTTGCTACATTTCTTTTACGATTTAATTTTAGCTTTTGACAAATTTCACTGAATGTTTCACCATGCATTTGCTTCTGAAAATTATCTTCTTCGCGTTAAATTTTAAAAGTTCTGTTAATCAATCTTTCTTCATGTACAGCTTTTTGTGCTTTTTTTAAATTCTATTTTAACTTAATATGCCATTTGTTTCAAATTCGTTAAATCATGTCATGGCGCGTGGCAATGCATTAAACTCAGATTGCACATTAAAAGGGTTAGTTATCTTCTGTTCATATAATGAACTCGAAATTGTTCTTAAAGCACACTGCTTTGCATCGTGCACTATTCGTATTTCTAGTTCATTATATCGCTAGCGCGTGGGTGTATTTATAAACAAACCACTCACATCCAGTAACTAACCCTTAAATAGTAAAAAACGAGATTACTAGTTGATTTAAGTGCTTTATTTTGAAGTATAATTCTAATTCGTATTAAGGCTAAGAACCCTGAGGATGACAATTTTTGTCGAAAACGTTTGGTGTTTTTAACGTAATTCTAATTCGAACTATTAGTTTGTTTTTTTTTCTCGGAAACCAAAACTTAGCAAATAGACATGTAATTTTCACGCATATACAGTACGTTTACATGACAAATACACAATCCTACAGTCATGTAAACGTACTGTATATGCTGTGGAGGCCTTATGTGCCACAGAGGCACGAAGCAGTTAGGTAACAGGTAACAGTCATGTAAATATTTGTTTCGTTTCTTTTTGTGGTAAAACAAAATATTTTTGAAACATCACCCAAATTTATATAAACCTTAAAACAATACAAATGGAGAAAGCGAGCTGTAACTATAAGACGTGATTAGGAAAATTACATTACATTGAAAGAACGTTCTAGATTGTTGACTAGTGATAGACTGTTCAGGAATCAGTAGTTATTTATAGATCTTACGATTTGTGATATTTATAGAACATTAATCACATAGAATGTTCTAGAGAATAACGTAATGCAACCTATATAAGAGAGTTGAGACAGTGAGTGTTGTTGTTGTTTTATTGCCTTTGTTAAGTGAGTGAAATAGCCATCCGGTAAAGATTGTAATACGGACTATTTCGTGACGTGAAATAAACTAGTGAGCTGTGTTAGCATTATTTATCGTCTTATTCGCTTAGTCCCATTGATTGGCTGTCGGCCTGCTGACGAATCAACGGGTTTATACTTGATAACAAGAACGTTACTGCCCCCTTTTACCAATTTTCTTTGACTTCCTAATAGGAAACTTCTTAACCCTTGAAACTATCACTTTTGTCCCCTTCCAATGTCGGATTTTTGAAGAGTTCTTCTGTAGGTCCTTACATAAGCCATCAAAACAAGCTTTGTTTGGCAATCCAGTGTATAGATTAACTTTTTCATAAGTTTGTATAAATGTTTTCTTTGTTATCTTTATTTATGACATATCTGATGATGGAATATGCCTTGTTGATTTTGTCTTTGAGATATGCAATTTCTAATAAATCCTTATTTGAGCAACCAGTACAATTACAGTCCATTCTGTAGTTGCATTTCAGTGTTGATTCAGGCAAGGCATAGTCATGATCGTTGTTATTGAAGGTGGATATTACTAAGGAGCCATTCTTAGGTCCTGATATTTCTTTTGTGTCTCTTTCAGTGTTTATTATTACACCATCTATACATCTACAATTTCACTACTTCCTTTTGATTTCTTGGGAACGATTTCCAATGATTTATTAGGTAAATTTCTTTTCCTTTTAGGTACAAAATGTGAACTGGATACCCCACTTACAGCATCTTCTCTTATGAGAATAATTGAAGAACTTGGTAGAGCTTCTGAAGGTTTTCCGTGTACAAAGCGACAAGAGCAGACTCTTGAATTAAAAGTTGGCTGCCAGTTTTTGCCTGTCTTAGGATCTTTTTGGTTAACAGCTCTTATCCAATCTCTTCTGGTTTCCGCGCAGGATAAATTAGTCGGGAAGGGAAAAAGTAGTGGCGGCTTACAATCACATCGTTTGTGTTTAACTCCTTTGTTAACATCACACTCATCGATCTTTTACTTTTGAAGCTGATATGTGCTATTACTGCAATGCTCCAAGGCACACATTCTCATCTGAGAGAGCAATAAAACCTTATATATTATTAACAATAATGGAAACTAAAAAAAGAGAGAGAAACGCGAATGTGGTAAGTTGGGTATGGTCCGTCTTGAATCTGAGGGTTCTATCACATCAGTCTTATACACTCATTTTTTAAAATTTTTTATAAGAACCTTTTTTATAAAAACATGAGGCTGAAAATCGCCAAAAATTTAAGAACATGTTAAGACAATGCTGAGGCTCAGAAAAGGTGAAGAACATTTATTTATTAATATGATAACCTATTGCAAATAATGCATACAGTGTTGTTAAAAAATTTGCTTTTCGGTGCATGGGCTTTTTATCCCGAATCGACACTAGGCCCAACGCGCCAGTTAAAATAAACCGTGAAAAGGCTTGATTGGCGGGCCTTTTTAGATAAGTTTGAAGTTTAGGTTTCTTGTGTCAGTGAAGCAGTTTGCGACATTTTTTCTGTTTAATTTTTTAAGATGGAATTCAACCCTTTGCCAGAGTTACTGAATACCGGATTTACAATTGTTGAAACTGGTTTGTTTAAATATATGGTGGTGATTTTTTGGAAGCGAAAATATTCAGATTCCTGACTTGCTTGGACAAGATCACTTCAAGATAGCGATTCAGTTTGGTCAAAACTTAATCGGGGATGGCGACTTGTGAAAACACTTCAAATACTGCTTGTGTTCTTCTAATATTTTACTAAAACATTGAACTTACTTCCCAAAGGACATGCTGATAAATTCTAAAACAAGGTATTTGATACATTTCTTTTACGTTAAATTTTAACAAAAACAATTTTTTTACCTGTTTGCTACCTGATTTTTAATAATTTTAAACTTGGCGAAATATGACAATTATTTTACGATTTAATTTCAGCTTTTGACAAATTTCAGTGAATGTTTCGCTACTTGCTTTTGAAAATTATCTTCGAATTCGCGTTAATTTTTAAAAGTTCTATCTTTTTAAAATCTTTCATGCACAACTTTTTGTGATTTCAATTTTATTCTATTTAAACTTAATATGCCATTCTAAATATGTAGTTATCTAAGTTTAAAGATTTTTGTTTGTTCAAACTCTTGCTTGAAGTTCATTTAGTTATGTAAGGGCGCCTTGCAATGTAGTGAACTCGCATCGCATCGTGCATTAATCAAATTTCTCGTTCATTATATCGACAACGCATGGGTGTATTTGTAAACAAACTACTCATATCCAGAAATTAATAACCCTTTTAAAATATAGAAAACACGGGATAACGTCACGCAACGCAAAAAAAGGTTTTAGAAGGCTGGAAGTGAAGTTATTTTTTAAAAGGAATAAAACAGCTTCGCGCGTGTTTCTAGACAATAATATAAAACGCTATGACGTAGAACACGAGAAAAGTGTTGAGGGAAAACGAGGCAAAGCCAATGCTCTTTTATTTTGATAGAATAATAAGTACATACAGATTTCAGAAACAAACAATGGTAGGGAATAGAATAGCTAAGGTAATGAACACAGATAACAAAATATTAATGGAATAATTGATGATTTATTGTTATTGAAGGCTTAGACCACTTTATGTGGAGGGCTTCTTGATCTAAAGACTGAGTCTGGTGTCTGTTGCATTTCATTCTATTGTAAAATATCTGTATTTAACTATTCTCAGATTAGTATTCATTTGCATTCTGATTATGGTATATAGTAAATGCTGTCGAAACATGTCAAAATACACCAAAATACAAAATAAGTAGTGTCGTTATATTGCTTTGAAAATTGTTGTACAATTTTTGCTGTTTAGACCTTTACTTATTTTACCTTTTTTTACCTTACTGTTATTATGAGTTGTTAGTTGCTAATGCAAAAGTAATAGGTTTATCAGGAGTTCACTAATTTGGTCCGAAGTTGACAGGTCTGATCATCATTACTGCTTTTTTGAAAGAGTAGTGGGCGTTTTTGAAGGTCCTCCAATCGACACCCTTTGGATCATTTTTCCGGTGTAAATACAGCCCGTTGAGATTGGAATAGTGACAAGCATTGTACCACCAACCTCCTTTATACGTTCTGGCGCAGTTCGTACTATGTTTATCGTTATCGCGATCCATGGTACTGAAAGCCATTCCCCGGTGATATCCCAAGGAGTCGCCAGCATTACCTGGACAGTAGATATAAACACTCTGTAAGTATTATTCAGACTACCAATTATAACCGTAAGTTCAAATTTTGGCCCAGTTTATTGTTTGCATTGTCCTTTTTCATCTGATAATATACTTAACAATATTTGTTCAATTTTGATTGGCTGAGAGCAGTGCATTCCAAAAAAAAGTAACCTCAGTGCCAAATCAAATCAGTTGCTTTTTGTGGCATTGAATTGCACACAGTTTAGGTTTGATGCTGATGAGGATTAACTATTTTGCTGATTATTTTTAGTAATATTTATAGTTTATGTCTGTTCAGATTTCAATTTGATTAGATAATAAACAATTAGGTTTTACAATTAGACATTCATTCTCTGGAATTGAAGTTTTAACGAGTTAATGAGCCAAAATGTTTAACCTGTGAAAAAAACACCCTAATTAAACCCAACGCTAACATTAAAGCCAACCCCAACCCTAATCCAAACTCTAACCCTAACCCTACCCCCGACCCTAACCCTAAGCCAACCCCAACCCTAATCCAAACCCTAAACTTAACCCTAATCCTATCCTTAGGCGAAAAACCGCTGACTGACTAATAACGTAATTCATGACTCATTGACATATTTGACTCTCATTCTCTCGGCCTAATGAATTATGGGAATTTACCTCCTGAGTATGTCCCCAGGCTCAACGTGTATTTATGTTTTTCATCTGCCACTGCAAACAAACTATACTCTGCGTAGGCTGTCTTCCTGTCCCAGTCTTCAAGATCCACTCGCAGCTTGTAGCTTTGCTGATGGGTCAAACGGTGAACTTTATCCAGACCGAGCCAGTGTTCCCTTTCCAAATCACCAAAGCCATGTTTGTACTCAGACCAGCCGCGATAGAAATTGGTCGTTCCGTCCAGTCTCTTCTGGATTACCGTCCATCCACCGCCGTCGGTGGTCTGGTCACAAAAGACGCTGAATAATCCTTTTCCATCCGGGTCAATCTTGTAGACGCCACTTTTTTTGAGTCCACATTTGAAAATATCAGCACAGTTTTTTGGAACTGGAGAAATTAATCATATCACTTTTAATGCTGCTATAGAATAATCTATGTTAAAACCAACACTTTTTAAAAAAACAAATTTATGAAGCACTGGTTGCTTATAGTTAAAGTAAACACACATCTGAATATTCAAATTAAAGTGCTATAATAGTCACGTATTTAAAAAGCATATTCAAAGACACTAGCATAGTATCCGGTATTATCGGAACTGTCACGCTCGAGTGTTAATTTGCAGTTTCCTTTGTTAACAAAACATCTTAGCTTATTTAGTTGAAAGCCGTTACCTGTTTTGCATTTTGAACTTGTTCCGATACAGCTATTGAGTTTCTTGTCCAGCTCCTCCAGCTTCTTTGTGATCTGGGTGAGGCGATTCACAATGTAGAGACTTTGGGCACTGGAGAAACCATAACAGTTCTGTACGACACTTGGTCCGCCCTTTGCTGAGCTCTTCGCGCTATTAGGTTGTATTTTTGATTTACATATTGTAGCTTGCAGAAAAAGGACAGTAAGAAGTGATACAATAACTTTGTGTGAATGCAGCATTTTGTAGTACAATGTTTTGCTTGGGAGTTGCTTTACTTTCAATCCGGTTCACTCACCTATACTGAAAACAATAAACAACTAAAACTCTTGATCGGAAACAAAGACATAAATTTAAGGGTTTGTCATATGTTTCAACGCTAAAATGCTTCTCACAACACAGAAAAGAGAAAAGTTATGATTTCTGTTTTCCAAACTAAATGCATTATAATGCACTCAAATGGGAGAAAGTTATTGGAATAGACATTTTAGGAGTAGCGCTAACTTCACTTTTTCAAATCGGAAGAAATAAGATACAATAGTGTTTGCAAATTAAACCATAAAAAATGTTCTTCTAATTTTTTCAGTAACTTTCTACAATTCAAGTTGCGAGAAAGGCTCTTACCTCATAAAAGATATTTAGAAAACCTGGTTCTAGAATTCTTGTTCACCTACCGTTGCCCCCTCTAAAGAGAATGAAGTGCTTGGTTAAACGAACTTGTTTTATAAGACCAATCTCTGTGGGTGTGGAAATGATCTTTATTAATTTAATTTGAATAAGGAAGGAAGCCGACTTCATTGTCTTTCTTTGATAATTTATCGAAAGTGTCTCCGATACTGGCGAACTTAATATGCGCAGTGAATCATGCCCCAAGGAGGTTGAACATAAAAGAGATCTCTTAGCGACTCGTTTGTCGTTCTTGATATTAAGGAAATAAACTGGGGTTTTTCTCTGTGAGAAAGTGGTATTCTTTCCTTCTTCATACTCCCTCTTCATAGTGTTTTCCTATATTTCTTGTATCCGTGTGTTAATTTCTATTTTACACCTTTCAAAGAGTGTGCTTTCTAAGGGTCCAATATATCTTTATCTTCAGTTGAATACCCCCAATATGTTGATATATCAAAGGAACAAGGAAAAAATCCTCGCATTAGAACCTGAACAAAAAGGACTAAATATATGATACTTTGAAACTATGGAAAAAATCCTCGAAAGAGAGCAAGGTTTTTAGCTTTTCTGATTCAATATCATGGAAGTTTGTGTGGAAATGAAATCAACATATTTCGCGACACTAGCCCACATTGAATTCTCCTAGACGCCCAATACTCAAATATTACAATAAGCTAAAACTAATCAATGTCTTAAGTTCTTTCAATACCGACAAGACTGAATGTAGCAGAATTCATTGCCCTTGTTATGTATGTTGTCCAAACATGTCTCCTATATAGCTAGTAAGAGATACCGTATGTTAATTTCTTATTTTCGAGGAAGTTTATACTTAAAACACTTTCAGAAGGAGACGTTTAAACAGAGAGAAGGAACCGCTTAAATTTAGTTAAGAGGTTTTCACTCCACGCGGAGAGCAATTAAAGAAGTCAATATAACGCATTGTAAACATTATCTAAGAAGAAAATTGATAAACTTCTTACAGGACACTTCGTGTTTATACAATTTCCAAATGAATTGGAAACAGACCAGCCTTAATTTAATAATAATAATAATAATAATAATAATAATAATAATAATAATAATAATAATAATAATATGAATGTTTATACTCGGATTTTATATTAGAGTAGCTGTGAAGCTAATTTCTCTTAGTTTTAACACACATGCATGACACAATTAACCCTTTCAGTGCCAGTCAGTTATCAACAACCAACTTTTCCTTATATAACACATACAAAATATGACATTTGGT
>JAOBBB020079257.1:0-13758 GCA_025331005.2 Zoanthus gigantus
TTTTTAAAGGCCATCCCTGAAAATTTTTTTTTTGGTCTGAACAAAACGCGAATTTTTTACGAATTTTTAAAATCAAGAAAACTCTACATTTATTTGGTCAACCCCTTCCGCTGACCGTGACGTATTTGAGGAAAAAGTCATTCTCTATAGCAATCGTCCTCAAGTAGTACATGGCCGAGGCTGAAGATAAACTAGAACCTTGTCCCCCGCACCATTCTCTTCCGCGCCTCTCTCCTCTTTCTTTTTTTACGAACAGCTTTAGAAAAGAGAGAAAATTGTTTTTGAGATAGAGCTATAAATACGATTAGTCCGCGTACGGAAAAACAAAGTTGGAATAACCCTGGCTTAACTAGTAAAGGATATGTTATGGGTGATTTTGTCGTCCGCCCAACAAAAAATTTAGCTTAGTAATGTAGGGAGAAAATATAGGCAATATCTTTTTTATCAATGTTTTACTCGGTTTTGTGTCATCATAGGATCAAAATAGAATGCGCGAAACTTGTTGTGTTCCGAGACAGAGTTAATGGCCTGTCGTAAAGTAAAGCTGAGTGAATTTGGCAAAAAAGAGGTTAGACAAAGCTTTAAATTTCGGCAGAGCCTGGGAATGAACCCAGGCGGTTACGAGTTGAAAGCTCGGAGATCTTACAACTACGCCATGCAACCACGCCCGCGCCTTCTCATTCCAAAAGAACACGTTCTAGAACAATTCTTTAATACTGGACGCTCAACGAGGGAATTTGTTTTTATTAAATGGATGTGTTCGGATGTCAGAGATTCGAACAATTGGGGATGCGACATATCCGATTTATCCTATAGTCGGAATCCAAAGATTTTTCTAAACTATGTCACTGAAAGCCAAGCGTATCCAATTTATTGTGAATAAATTGTTCGAATTTTAAGCTTTAAAAAAGTAACGAGAACAAACTGAACTTTACTTTTTTCAAACGGTTTTTAGTTTTGAAAACCGAAGATGAAAAAAAGAAAAAGTTGAGAGTGAAATTGCATGTTACGTGTTTACGTTTCTTGAGAAGATTCGAGTCGCATACAAAAAGGCAGAGCAAACTGATGTCCTTTTGCCTGATGCATTGCACAAAACGTCGAATAAATCTTATTCACATCATAGTGCGATTTCAATACTTCGTCTGTTAAGCCAATTTATGAAATTTCTAGCGGGAGGGAAGAATTCTCGACGTTTTGGCTCTCTTCCGATCATAAACAACTGTGAAGGAATTGTGCGCGAAACATAAATATCCCTTTAGTGAAAAGAAAAAATGGTACAAATGAGGCTGTATATATCCATACTGATTCTAAGTGAAATCCGATACGAGAATTTGGCGTTTAGCTCCATTATAACAACATTAAATTATTGATAACAATAGATTTATTACTGATTTACACAACAATAGGTCTTACGAAAGACACTAGTACCTCGCATGCAAGACAAACAGCCAAGCCCAGTATTTGCTTTGAAGAAATGAGCCCATGGTTTGTACAAGTCAGTGCCAATTATAGGAGAAAACTTCAAATTTAGGGTGTCATCCTGCTATAGCAAGGCTGTCTTAAAATTTCGAAAGCTTTTCTTGTCATGCGCAGACGGCCCACGATAGATCGACGGGAATGGCTTGATGTGGGCATTAAGAATTTTTTTGGTAGCAGGTGCGAAACTACAGCCAGCGACTAGATTTTCCTTATAATTTTAGATCTTGCACACCTGCATCCTAACCTAATTCCGTGCGCGGTACCGCTCTGCATGATAATTACTTGCAAGTAAAGCCCCAAAAAACAGTTGCAAGACATCTTCCCCGGCCACAGCAAGAGGAGTTAGGAAAGAACGAAAATATTCATGCTGGATAATGCCGCGTTCATTTTTGGTCGCGAAGAAGAAGAAGGTATCGTCCAGCGTAGTGGAAGCTAATAAAATGCAAATTGAAGAAATGGTTGAACAGCCAACAAGTTGTTTTCCGCATGGTTGGTTTTCATTCAATTACCTGTTTGAAACTGTGCTCTTCTGTCTTAGCACCACTTTGGTACCAGTATTGTGTGAGCTTTGAACCAGTAAAATGTAACTACGCTTAAAAAAGGCCAAATTATGAGTTCTGAGAGAAAGAACTTAGCCCCTCAAACTTGCATTGATTTACTATTGAATTGATTTTTCAATATGATTATCCGTTTGTAGTTTAAGCAGAGAAACAGCAAGAAGTATTTAAAACAACGCATCGAAATTTAAAAGTTTGTTTATAAGATTACTATCGTTTTTTGCAGCAATCGAGGCGCGTCCAGGACTAGAGATTATCAAAACAGAAGTTTTAGCTAACGGGGAAACAATAACAGCTGACGATAACGTGCCCCCGAAAAGAGAAAAAAATGAATCGAACTCACGTCAAGCGATTTCCGAGGGCTTCCTTCCCACAGAAAAAAAGGAACATCAAGGTATGATTTTTATATTTTAGATTATCCAGGAACTAAAGGTTTTAAGTTTTTTGTTTATCAGCATCTATGTTTAAAAACTAGAGCAAAGTAAACATTATTAGTCTGAAAGGGATTTATAGGACTATAACATCACAATCACAGAGAACAAGTCTGCAAAATGTTTTGCTACTGGCTGTTTGTTCTTATCAAATCTTTGTGTGAAAATAAACTGTTCTTATCTTCAAATTATTAAAATGCTAGTTGATTGAGCCAAAAATGCAATATTCGCTTGTTTTCGGGTAGGGATATTTTTCGTTGTTTACACTAAAGCAGGTGGCAATCGAATGCCTACAAAATGTAACACTGGGTGGACCGGAAATGCTATACAGCCAAGCTTTCCATTCTTGCATTACAAAACTAAATCCTAAAATATTTAAAAATGGTACTTTAAAAATTTGAGAATAGCACCCGAAAGATTCCACTGAATGGTGCAAGATCGTAGTTCTCGAACGCAAGTGAAGCGTTTGCAATACTGAATCAAACCCGCCATTTTTTATTCTTAAAAATGGAGGATGACTCGATACGAGATTGACTTTAGGTTAGCAGAAAAAAGTTCCAAGACTAAACATCTTCCTTAAAAAAAGTTATTGTAAAATATGTAACGAGGTATTTTTTGCTATGACACAATTTCACTGAACACACCCAATCACGAAATTTTGCTTACAAAGGCCGATATACTTAGCACGTAGTAAAGATAATGCTAATTTAAAACCATAATGCTGATTATTATAATACTATAATTGATAACAGTTTTTGCTTTTGGTTCAGCAAGATTAATAAATTTTAGTTGGGGCACACAAAGGAAAAATTCTTAAATAGCCCAAAAAAAATTATCGCCAATACCCAAGTAAAAAAACTTCTTAGTTGTAGTTTAAAATGATATCTCGTTTAAAATTGATTTACCTTTGGATCTTCAAGTTCTAACTCAGAACTTGATCTAAAGACAATTTATTTGTCTTTATTAAAGCTTCATTTTGCCTGTCGAAAGTTCCTTGTTGTTCGCAATACTTAAACAACAAGCGAGTTAGTTAAAAGGCGAATAGTTTTCATTACTTACTTAAATACATTAGATACAAGAATTGCTGCTTCAATCATACTTCGATAATCTTCCTAGAGTTATTTTCTATTGTTTTTTTTTCAATGGAGTTAGTTGGTAGTAATAACTTGGCAGATTTAGTTTGTAGAATATCTATCAAAACTATCGGCTACTCGCCATATTTTAAACCTTTTTTTAACGTTTGAAGCATTTCCCCAGATATTATTTTTACGTGGAACCGTTAAATATTTTTGCTGTCTTATAATCACAAATGATGCACCAAGGTGTGTATTGAATTTTGTTATTACTTTTTCCATCTTTCTATGCACTAGGGGCGATTTTATCCGATCAAAAAGAGCATAAATTAGAAACAAAAGTAAGGTCAGAGAGAATAGCAATAAAACACAGTAAATATTCTACGCTCTTTAATGTTCAAAAGAACAAAACCATCTCTAGAGTTTTCACGGTTAAAAGTTTGCGTTAGTCAAAGATAATTCTACAAACACAATCATTAAACGTGATAGGACTTTCACTTGTTGACCAACATAAAATGTTAGTTCTATAAGTTTGCATTTTAAAGTTCTTTATCATTTTGTTCTTACTGAGTTGTCACATATACCGTACAATTTTGAACTCATATGGGTGTTTACGCGGTTTACGACGGTCTAGGGGCTAACTCTCGAAACGTCTTTTTACTCTACGTTGATGATAAAACTATCTGCAACCCGAATTAATTTAAGTTACGCTTTTTTACTCGTTCTCGATTAGATTTAAAACAAAAATGCTTAAGAATTCGTCCTAGACTTTTGCAGTAAAGTTGTGGAAAGTCAGTTTGGTAGTCAGAATGTCAATTTTTAAACAGTCTGCAACTGTAAATATATCTGTATTCAACGCCGCGCGGTCAAAAACTTCCCCTATTCCGTTGGCACGCAGACTATTTCATTTATTTTGCACTTAGAGAAATTCATGATCAGTATAGCAGTCTAGCTTATTTCCTTGTAAAATGCATTGTAGAACATAAAACTATCGTATCACCGCATGGTTTAGCTAGTTTTGATGCATGACAACAATTTTTTGTGTCCCTTTATAAAAAACACAAAAAAACAAAACACAGTATAACCAAATAAACGTTTTGTTTCTTTTTGTGCATACTGTTACAATTAAATAATAAAAAAAAACTGAATTGTTTTAGTTTGTTTGAGTTTTTTTTGCCAAATAGAAAAGGAAAATGTGTAAAGCTACATTTCTTGAGGTCAACCATTTGTTTGAACAGAAATTACACGGTTAGTCTAGCTATCGCATTTTGTTTGCTGAACTTAAAACTTTTTGTTAATCAGTTATAATAAAATCATATTTCAAATTAGCATTTAAAAATAAGGATAGTGAAGATAGACAAATCAGGGTTGAAGTTTTCTTTAACATTATCTTTAGTAGTGTCAGGAGCTGATGTTTTGAGCATAAGCAATTCGGCGCAACTGATAATCTCGTATACGGAGAGTTAAATTTATGATATAAGGAGACTGAAATACGGACAACAGTGACTATAAAAATGGGAAAAACATTGAAAAAGTAAAAGATCATTTTTTTTAAAACAAATAACATTTATAGGGCCATTGCATTTAGATACGTGAGTCATTCATCTACCAGGATTTCATGATTCCAAAGCAGAATTTTTGAATCATGATTCATTTTCTGTAAATAAACACATACATAACTGAATAAATGTAAAGTTCGCAAAATTTTCTCTGCTCTGAAATAATACTAAACAATTATATCCGATAAAGATAAAGCCGAAAATATTGGATCTGACAAAACAATTTCTTTTGAGCTGAGAATATACATTAACATAAATGGTACACTTATTATTCACACATTTATAATACTTTCTAGGTTTATCTTTGACACTTACATACATCATCAGAACCGGTTTGCTCAAAGGCCGGGAAACGTTTAACAGTATAACGATGGTTACACCAAAATTCCAGCGGCATTTTCTTTCTTAATAAAAGGTTTACAGTTCTTATAAAAAAATACTGCTATTTATAAAATTAAACCTTAAATTGATTTCCACAAGAGTAAAAACGGACCATGGCTGAAATATTTAACCATGATTTATAGCTAGTGAACCTTTGTACAACTGGGCCCAGATTTTGAAAAATTTACCTAAGAAATGTATTGAACATGCTTTTTCACAAGCGAAAGTATTATCAACATAAATTGTAACACTTTTGAAAGCCCTTTCTCTTGATAACCATATTTTTCATAAGTGAAAATACTGTCACCATTATGGTAAGACTTTGGATCGCCCTTGTTTTATTTTTTTTTGATAACCATATATGTTTTTTACAAATGAATAGACCATCACCATATATGGTAACACTTTGCATGGAGTGCCTTTTTTCTTGATACAATGTATATAGAAATCAAATAGGATATTATATGGGTGATTTGAAGTAGAACTTCATCTTCTTGTAAAGGATATGTCTATATGTTTCACTCATTTACTATACTCTCGCTCGAAAAAGATCTTTTCAACTTTACATCATCAATCTTCTGTCACCACTGAGGACAGAGTTTAATATCGACCGTCTTCCTACGCTTCGTTACTAAATAAAGATCACTGCTATTCCAGAATTTTTTATTTTTCAAATTTTGGAAATCAACTGTGTCCACTGAGCTCCAAATGAATGAAAGTGAGATGAAATGGTTTCTTTGTCAGATCGATAACACTAACCAGAAAATAATTTGCTTTAGTCATACAGATAGAGGAGTTAATTTGATGTAGATCAGTTCAAATATATAAACAAAAGATTGCTCTCATCGTCTGATGTTCTAAACTAGTACTCTCCTTTATAATAACAAGTTCTAATTTACAACAGCCGGCACAAAGTTGTCTCTTCAGTTTAGATAAAGGAGTCCAAGTTTCTAAGCCATAAAAGGAACAGGCTCTATCGAAGTTTTAAAGTAATGGATTTCAAAAAATTCAGAAGGACGGTCAGCTATATTTCCTTAGTTAGCTGTTAGCGTGTTTTATTCATTCTACGCACCTATGTAACACTGTTTAATTTGAATGTATAAAGTACTTAAAAATGTAAATCATAAAGCTTAAAGTATAAAATCAGGCAAAAAACGCCAGTGAACATGTAAAAATTTATTAGTGAGACGTATTTTAGAGATGGAAATCTTTTCTAGTAAGTTCAAATCTCTAAACTTTTGAGATCAGGACCTAACTACCAAATGTGTGAACGTGAAACGTGTTTTTATTGTTTATCTTAAAGGCATTCATAATATAACCATAAAGTAATGGTATGGATTCAGAAAAATTTGTATAAGACACACTTGAAATGTTTAAATGAAAGGTCACAATTACCTCAACGAACTGTTGTCAATGCGTGTTTGCGAATAAAAAAATGCTTTTTTGCTGAAATGTCGTAGATCTTGTATACAGAACTCTTTATTTTCTCATTTGAAGAAAGCTTACAAAATGGGAAACTATATTAGCTAAAATTAAAATATTGGTAACGCCTTTTTTCATAAAAGTTTTTTTAAAAAAACAATGATTCTCACCTTCGTCTCGGAAAAGTGTCATAGCATGGATTGAAATGTCACGTATTTCTTATTCAGATTGTTCTAAAAGAATTTTATCTTTTAACCAAATCATGGCTCTACACTTTTTAGTAGGCAACGTGCCAACGATATTTACAACACGTACGGATTTTCAAATTCAATTTCCTCTTTGTTTATTATTTATCTGACTTAACTGCTTCTCAAAATTTATGTCTCGTTTTTGGAGCCAAAACAACCACAAATATAAAAATCCAATACAAATCTACTTCCTCTGTTTATTTCTCATTTTTGCCAATCGTTAGAAACTGTTTTAATAATTCAGTTAGCACGTAACCATTATGTCAATGGAATGTCCACATTAACAAATAATTAACTTAAAGGTGGGCTTGTACACAGTTATATAAGCAAGTTCAGCCTCTCTAATCAAAGCACTCCATTAACTTAAATGGCACGTTCAGGACAAAGTTACCCTTTCAATCATCTTGAAAAAGCATCCTTAGAAAGGATGGCAGGCGTTGAAGAAACACAAAGACCCTTCTGGGAAACGCAGATTGCATCTGCCTTAGCCATGCCGAGACCATTTCTCGTACGGCCGGGATTGTTGTCGGAGTATTCTCCTATTTCAAGTTCCAGATATAATTTGGAACAATACTACGCTTTCCCATCACAGCACCAACTCCAGGGTATGTTAAAGACAAAGGTCTGAAGATTTGCTTAGTATTGTCTTTTCGAGAAAAATCTGGCATTTAGCTAGCAGCATTATTCCAAAAAATTTTGGATTCTTTTGGGAAAAAATAAAAAAAGCAACGCAATATTGCGAAATCAGTACAAAATAATAAACGAAAACGCCAAAGTTCATTTTCAATCTAGAATAGTTTGTTATTCATCTACGTTCATGTTTCCTCATATGTATACTGGGTTAAACGATAGAATAGCCTTAGAAGACTTTCTTGCAAGTTATTTTGCTATGAGCTGTTTATTTAAATAGAAATGTTGCAGTGAACAATGTGAAATAGTTCAAAGGCGGTAACACCCAATAATATGTGGAAAAAGGAAAGTCCCTAAATGTTTTTGTAACTCGTTTTATAAAACGACATAAATGAACAGTTTGTTTCAAAACCAACCCAAATTGACAACAATTCACAAGTGCTAAGAAAAAGGTTTGTTATTTTAGACTTTATAAGAAAATACTTTAAAACTGCAGTTTCAATCTAACATTTATATTTAGTAAAGATAGACGAATTTCCCAAGAATGTAGGTAGCAACATAGTTTTTAGCATAGTTTTTCAGTTTATTTCTTATGCTGGTATAAATTGGCATTTGTTTCTGCGTTAGAAGCAATACGAATTGGAAGCAGGTAACACAGATATGAGTAGCAATATTTTTATTTCAGATTACATAAAAAAAACGGCAAATCTGTTTTTACTCGTTTTGACTCATGCTATGAAACTGAGATAAAAAGTTAAGCCTTTGATTGGTGCCAAATGGGCTCCTTTCAAGTGATTTTGACTTATTTTGCTAAGAAAGTATTGCAAATTCATTTCTAGAAGACCTTACAAACGGTCATTTTTTCATTTAGTTCCACACTCTTTATAACAGTTAACTCAACTTCAAGAAATTGGGCTTTGCCTCTTAGCTCAAACCGGATTCCTTTCAAAATCTGGTAAGATTTGGTGGAAACGAATACTTTGTGTTTTTTGTTTTGAACAAAACAAGGAGCAAGGAGTTGAGTTATGCTAGCTGGGATGTAGGGACGCCGAACTGTTTCCTTCACGTTTTTTGTAGTTTTAAGTATAATTATTGGCATATCTCTATCCTTAATGGAAAATTGATAAAAATGTCAATATTTCTTAGCATGAAATATTTTGAAGCTGCGTTCCCTTTCTGTAAAATATATTTGACCGTAAATATCTTACGAAGCTTCACTAACGTCTTTTTCAAACTTAAATGCTATCGGTATTTATTTGCTAACAGCGTCATATCAAGACGATATTGCTTCACCATAAAGGATTTCTATGTTTGAACACTTAAAAAATTTTTCGGGCGTTGCCAAATATCCAGTGCTTTCTTGTCTTAGTTTTTAAATGCTTATGAAAATTACTTTCTTCAAAATAAGGTTTTTGTTTGTTGTGTTTTTTTCTTTAAGTTTTATGTTTTTTTACACAAAGCGCATAAAGATTTTCAAAGCGTTTATATAGGATTTGATTCGATATTTTTATGACCAGAAGATTTTGACTTAGCTGAAGCATGAGATACAGCAAAAAATGAAAGGCTCGTAAAACCATATTACAAGAAATATTAAATACACCCTCAGTTTGAAATTGGTCGATTTTTGCATTTTTACTAATTGTAAGTTATAGGATTCCTTTTCTTTTAAACGGAAGAGAAAAATATGGTTCATATAGATCTCGATGTTATTCATGATATCAATTGGCCATCTCTATATCTTTTCTGGCGGTGTTTGCTTCAAAGTGAACAAAGTATTTGTCAGCTCTATATTTTTTCTACATATGTTTGTTCCAAAATGAATAAAGTATTTGCTTTTTATTTAGTGTTGAGCGAACGTTATGTTTTCTTATTTAATTTCAAGAACAGGCATAAATTTGAAAGTACAAGCTAGAGATTGAAAGAAACCGTTTGCATATTGTATATCATTGGTAGCATGAATCTTCCTTCCATCCACGAAGTTTCAACAGAGATTTGACAGTTGAACTACTTTTCCGCCAAAGTCGGCCCAGCATTCCATCCTTCTGAAGTTGATAAATGAGTACCAGCATCTGTTGAGAGCTAACCTGCGATGGATTAGTGCCCCGCTCAAGGGAGTTGGAGATTTTCATTCGTTTAAAATTATGGAAACTGAAGAAAAGCGACGGCTCCAGTAGGCTCAGAAAATGACTTAGCCAGCTAGCAATATGATGCAACTGCTGTAAAGAGCTAAAAAGGCAGAAAAACTAAAACTGTCTCAGGTTAAGAAAGTTTCTGAAAGTGGTTTCAATCGTTTTTCTAGTAAAACATTTGACCAGTCATTTATATAAGATTAAATACAAAACTGATTCTGTTTTATTCATAAGCAAATTACTCTAGCAGTATTTACAAGGTAAAGCGAAAAAGATTTTACAATTTCAGGGCGGCAAAATGAATCACACGAATCACTGGCCACGTTTGTTTCACTCACTTTTGGTTATGACAAAAGGGTCTAGAAATTGAAGAGCGGCAAATTTTACAAATACAGATTTCAGTGTATCGAAAACAGTATAGGTTTTCCATAAAGTAGCGCCATTACTTTCGACGGTTACTTTAAATTCAAAATGCCACCTAAAATTTCATTGTAAAATTCGTTTCGAAAATTTTTAATTTTATCGCTTCTGCAGGGGAACTCCGTAACTTTCTTCTGACTGCAAAATTTTTTAGTTTGTTTTGTAGGATTGCAGTTTATTCACATTTGTTAACATCTCCTTTTCTAGAAAATTCCAATGCAATCTTTCTTTATATAATTACAAAAAAAATTCTGAGAGTATTATTCTTGTTCAATCCACTATCTTTATTCACTAATATTGGCACAAAAACACAAATGAAAACATTTTTTAGATGGTATACAGCGAAAGTTATGATGGCGTTTTGGGTCTCCATGCATTCAAGAATCCGCTCTTTTTGGCAAGTACAAAAACTATTCTCTACTAAAAAGTTTTTTTAACTATTACACGTTTGGAAAGGCAGAACTCCACCTGCTAAAAATCTATGTTCATTGACAATCCATTAACCAATATACATTTCCCTTTGGAGAGCTAAGGAACCTTTTATCTGATTGGCTAAATTCCTTCCTTTAACGCTGCCAGGCGTCTCTCCCGCGGGGCGTTACACTGAATTATTAACTGAATACAAGTTACCTTTGTTGAACAATCACAATATCAAAGCGGGCGGAACGAAACCTATATTGGCACAATGAAGTAGCATCCTGTTTTCGTCTCTTCAAGGGATATTTAACTCAAGGGCTCCATATAATCCAGTAAAAATTCAGTTCGGCTCAAATTTTCTTCAATAAATTTCAGCTTCCTTTACTGGGTTTTTGTTGAATTAATTGCATTATTTTAACTTAATTTTTTAAAACAATAAAACAAAAAGTTAGTAAACAAGTGTAAATATTAAAAAGTTGTTTATGCGGCCATTTACACCCACTAGTTTAAGATATCCCAAATAGAGCAAATACCCAATGCCAAGAAAGTACAGGCTTACATATACCCCGACAACCCATATTTTGTACCACTGTGAACAGTTTAAGAGGGTTTTGTTATAAGTTTTGTTGAACAGCTTAGCTAAAACATATTTCTATATATATTGCTATTCCTAAGGGCTGAGGATATTGTAACAAAGTATATGCAACATTTTACTATTTTCAAAATTATATTTTCAGATTACTTTAGTAACGAGAGGAAAGTAATCAGCAGTAAACATCTTGTTTTGCCAGAGTTTCTAATGTCGTATCGTAAACAATCTTGTGAGATGATAGATTGACAGTTTATCGGTGCTTCTGGCATATTAAAATTATATTCATTTGCGCCGCCTTCTAGACTTCATTAGGCAATGATTATTTTCCCCATGTTGGTAGATCTTTGCTTTGATTAAGTGCAATGAATGATATGAAAAACAAAAGCAAGGATTATTGTGTCACTACCTTTACTTTAGTATATCAAATTACGAAATAGTACAAAGACACTGTGAATGTAAAAATCTAGTAGAGATCACTTGACTCTTGTCTTAAGTGATCATATAAATCTTGGCGAACATGGAACGAACATCGCCAGGAAAATAAAGAGAAGATCCTTGTACCAAAGCGAGTTGCTTGAGCTTGTTTTCCCTAACCGACCAACCAGCGGTCTCCAACACTACCAAGTGCAAAGACCAACATCTCAGCAAATTCCAATACCGCGCGGATACACAATAATTGCGAAAACATTTAGTGGCTTCAGTCAAGTAGACTACCATATTTGGTTAGGTTAACCTTAGTTAGTAGGTTGCTTTAAAATTCTAACGGATAAATATAGAAAACAGGAAAAGAAAACTAGCCGTTGTATGACTGGCTTGCCCGCGCAGGCAATCAAGTAAACTGGGGATAGCTTCTTCTTCTCTACTCATCCGAGAGAGTTAAAACGTCGTCACGTTTTATGGCGTCAATTAGTGTTTTTAAGTGTTTTAGTGGTGCCATAAGATGTGGCTTAGGGGCCAAACCTGCTTACTTACTTACAAAAATAATTAGTAGTAAATGCCGGGTAATTCACAGTCTCAAATGCCAGGATTTTAGCGCAGTGTCTGTTGCGGAGACTGAGAGAAGATCGGGTACGAGGCGCGAAGAACACAAAAAATCACTAGCCCAAGCGAATGCTAAATCAGCCATTTATCTCTATATTTCTGATAACTATACTAAAAGGATGAACATCAAATATGCACCAGCTGCGGGCTATAACTGATAATATTGACAATGACAAGGACAATGACGATGGCGATAATAAGTTTTCATGCGACAGTGATCGCTGTAATCAGTTACTTTTGAATATCGCAAAAAATAGCGAAATAAACAGATTTTGCATGTTGCTGTTATCGGAGTATCAAAACGTCCAATGTGTTCCTTCCTTGTTAAATATGCAAAGTTTAGACATATCAAGATTTTGTTTGTCGTCGTACATAGTTTTTAGCGCTTGCTCTTCGCAAGAGTAGCTCTTAGCAGTTACTCTTAAGAAGAGTTTAAATAGGCTATGTCTAAAAACAAAACAAACGTTTTGATCAGTAAAATGTAGTTAGTTTATTTCTCTTTTGTATTGTTTCCCAAAACCATCTATATAAGTCTCGATTTAGAGTCAACATGGGGAAGCAGACAACTAATGCTCTAGCAACAATTATCTGGCAAAATCTTCTCTCCATCAAAGAACTAAACACCTTCACATTTAAAAAAACGTCAAAAAGTATCTGCTTCAAAAAGAATTTGAATCTTGAAGTAAAAAGTCGCTAAATTCTACATACACATATATTTGTCCACACCTGATCTCTCTGTAATGCAAGGTTTTTTTTGTTTGTTTTTTTCCCCAAAGGTTGCTTTTCAGTGTGTTTGTTTGTGAGTGAGGGCTAAAAAAATCACCTAAAAACGTTATAAGCCTAGCGTCTAACTAGAAAACCTTACGGTTTTTTTAGGCCTTGGGTATCTCCTTCGCTATAAAACTATATTTTAATTACGTACTTGTTAAGATTTTAACTTACAAAAAAAATAAAGTATAGTGCTACATATTCAAATTAGAATGTAAATGAATATTACAGAAGGAATGTAAAATAAAAGTTGTTGTTATTGTTGTTGTTATCTTGCTGAAATGGAAGTATACTTTCAATTATATATATGGTCACAGCTGTAGACGTACAAGATAACTGATTTGTGGTTTGCGAAACAAGCTATTCTTCAAATAGAATCTCAATTAAGGTTAAGGTAGGGACAAAAGAGTTAATCCCGAATCTAAAAACCAAACTTCGTCAGAATATCGGTCACTTCTGCGTACTGAATGGCCAACGTTTTGTATAATTTTTATAACGACATGCAGACAATACACAATTTATTAATACAAATTTTTGCCAGTTTCAGGCCTCTCTGGAGGCAAAATAGTGTTGCTCGGTCACATCTTATCTTATTAATTCACCAGATTCCC
>JAOBBB020079340.1:0-13757 GCA_025331005.2 Zoanthus gigantus
ATGATAATGATAATGATAATGATAATGATAATGATAATGATAATGATAATGATAATGATAATAATAATAATAATAATAATCTCCGTACCCGTTCCCTCTGTGAAACCAGACGTAATTTTTCTCTGTTGTTCTCTTCTTGAATCGAATGCAAGACCTTTTCTCCCATTCCGCCATTGCTACCAAAGTTGCCCTCACCGCTCGATCCATATTGACTGGTTTAGCGAAGAAACATTTTAAAGTATTAGGATTAGATACTTTTTTTTGGAGCGACTACATTTAAAGAACAAAATATTTTCATTGGAAACAATGATTTGGCATTAGAACTATTTCAAAAAATTGTTCTATCAATTTCCCGGCGGGTTTGAAAATTTCGCCAGTAAATGAACAAGTGAGTTTCCATCATTTTCAAATAAAATTTTGAACATAATATTCCACATGCTTATTTTGATTTTTATTTATTTATTTATTTAAATTAACGATCAATACGATGTCGTGATGTAACCCGAAAAACGATCCACATATTTCAAATATTAGTTCATTATCTAGTTTATAAAATATTTTGGATTGTGCGCGCGTTTTGATTTGTCTACAAGTGTGTTTCCGTAGCGCTATGAAGCTCGAAAATGATCAGGATTAGCAATATGGTTGGCAGTCTCCAAGTTTTGAGATTTAACAGCTTTATAGAAATAAATTAAAGCATACATACGCATATCGTCTTTCTCTTTAATAAGACGGAAAAAAATAATGTCATAAAAGAAATAAAACATCTTCTCCCTGCCTTCATAGCTTGGTGAAAACCTCGACAATGTTTGTGAGAATTGCGTCTCGGTTTTTCACTGATCTGCTGTCGAATTTTCGCAAACTTTTGCCTCAGTTTTTTGCAGGCTTTGAAGGTAAAGTGTGAAGTGGTGAATGAGTGAATGGCTGTAACGCTGCCATTAATTAAAAACGTCGCGCACGCGATCTTTTGGCCTGACGTATTGCAGTTTTCTAACCGTGTGCGGCGATCTGCAAAAAATGACAGTATATACCGTAAGTCATTACGTACCAACGCTACAGTCGAACTCGTACGGAATGACGCCGTTAGGCCACAAAATCTTGTCGTTACTTGTTGCAGCCTCGCCAATCAATGGCTTCTGTTTATCATCCGCATCCAGTATGCCATCTTTTAGACGTCGTTGTTTTAGGTTCAGCTTTATGTCTCCTTCAAAAAACTTCTTAAATTCCACGGGATGAGGACTTTGATACGTATCTTGAGCTGGAAAGAAAAAGATAACATCAAACAATAACATATTACCTGAGGTAACAGAGGAAAATGAATATATAACTACGGGCTTTTTTAATAAGAACAAACTTTATAAGAACACCTAGGGTGAGATTTGCCCAATAATTAAAAACAAGCTAAGAACAATCAACAGGCAGAAATTTTTATCAGACAAATTTAAGAATTTTATTTAATTCTCGGACACAGATTGATATGCACATGTCAGTTCATAATAACATTTCTAACCGCTTTTTTCATTTTAAAAAGCAGCCGAAAATGGTAACAAAAACTTGAATGCTCCTACGAGTATCCTAATGTACGATACTTTATGACAAAATGTTTTCTTTGGAATTTGTTTAGTTTTGCAACAATATATTCTGGTATAACTACTCCGTTACGTCATATTTATTGTTGTTTTGAAATATCAGGAAACAAAAACAACTTAATAAGAACAATTTGAGGTTGAAATCGCTAAAAGTCGAAAACAATCCAGCGTCAGTCGAAAGTTACTGGTTCTTATATACAAAAGCTTATATGTGATACAATGTGATTATTAGAACTCTCTTCCGCTGCTAAAATGACAACTAAACACATGCTAAGAGCAAAAATAAATGTGCGTAAAGACTTTGGCTTTCTGTGGTGTGACCAATGGAATCATCTCTAGTTAAGCTTATTGCAATACTAATACTTTTAAAGTTAAAAACTTGCTTTTTGATTTTATCATGGTGTTTGTTGCCAAAGTACAGTTCTTAAATTCCAAAATGTTAGTACTAAAATCCAGAATGTCAGTACTAAAATACATAATTTTTATAACTGAAGGCAATTACGTGTGAGCACCCATTCTTCTTACGAGTCAAAATTATGTCATACAACTTTTTATATTAATTTTCATATGTGCAGATTAGTTGTTAAAATGCATGAAGAACACACAAAAATATTACGGAATTTACAGTTTTAGGGCTTACCTTTTCTGTCGTTAATGTTCAAGGTATGTTCAAACGGGCCGGGAATTTTCGGTGGTTCATCAGAGCTCCCAAGAGTTGAAAACAAACCAACCAGCAAGAACAAAACAGCTCTCATATTTCCTTCTTTATAGCCTCGACAAAAATATCTAAAAAAGATTATCAAACTGTTCAATATATATAAAATGAAAAGGAACTTGTCAATGCTTTGTTGTTAAAATCTTGTTCTTAAAGACCGTTGTTCTAGTTCGACTTAAGTAGTCTTGAAATAATGCAACAAGATAACCTCATACATTGCCTACTATAAGACAAAAATACCCATTTTATTCCAGCCAAATCAAAAGCCGAAAACGTTATTAGGTTTGCCAGATAATATCACTGAGTTCCTAAGCCCTTTACAAGCGATAGAAATCGCTGCTCCTTTTCTCGAGGATATTAAAGAATTCCAAAACACATAAAATCTGTTTTATTATATTTGAAACATCTTACCTTTGCCCAGTTTCTTGTATTTCTCTTATTGTATCAATCTATGATGTGTTTCTTCTGTGTTTCCAAACGACAATTTGCCGAATCCCTTGAAACTGCCCATATTTATATAAGCCGAAACGCTGGAGATTGAAAACGTTTTTAATTCGCTAACTAACCATAAAGAAAAGGAAGGATACATTAAAGCTAATTAAAACAAATAATCGGACCCCACAAATCTTAAAGAATCGAATACAGATTACTTCACGGTCTGGACAAAAACCGCAATGCGTGTTTCCGTTAATTCGAGCTTCGTACGGGAAACGTTTAAACAAATGCATTGATACGGCGATTTGGATTAGTAACCTTACCATTTTAGGCAAAGCTCATTGTAAATGTGTTTTATTGTTTTTTAAAGAATTAATAGATACACTTTCATCAAGTTGTAGATCAATATATGAAAGCTAATATGAATCTTGCTGTGCAGTTATAAAATGTTCACAAAGACTTCTTACACAGTCTTTAAAAACTTTTTGTTTTTGTTCAGTAATCAAACTTACTTATTTGAGGAGGATAAGAAAAATTTCAAGATTTCTTAGTGTTAATAGTTTTAATTCTAATCAAAGATTTTGACGTAACTTTTTTCAAAACAAATAAACATCTATTTTAGATTTCCTTCTATAAGAATAAACGTTTTATTTGATGATTTTCTCTCCCAAGACTGAAGACTGACGGACAGCACTAGTGCCCTTTAATCTTCTCAAGGTCTGCGGCACACCAAAAGTTACTCATGGGTAACTATTTCGGCAGTCCCTACCCCGAGTATTCAATTTTCTTTCAGCACGTGTTTATCTTTTTGTATTGCAGAGAATTAAAAAATGGTATCCTCGTGATCTTATTGGTTGAACGGGGCATCACATGCACCAACACCGCAGCCAGTCAGAATGAGGGCGGCAAATGATTTGAAGCCCGCACGTTTACCATTTGACCCGCGGAAAGGAACGATTTGGAGAGGGCAATTCATTATTTTGCTGCGAGCGTAGTGATAATAATTATGATTTAAGAGTTCAAGATAAATGAATTTGTTTTTGCATTTTGAGAATTTATAATCCTGTTTTTGGGAGGTTAACTCTTAAAAAAGTTTGATGTTTTACAACATATTCGTTGGCTCAAGTGAAATTTCGAAATTTGAGCAGAGCAATAAGTATATATACATATCTGAAAGAAAATAGCAAAACAGTTACTGTTCATCAGCAGAATACCTAAATTGTGTGCAATTCTACAATTGGTTTCGGCTCCATTAAATCCTGTACCAATTGAAGAACAATTCTGGTGGAGCCATCCACTAAGTGAGCACATTAACTGAGCAACGTTAGTAAAGTAAGGAAAACCAACTGATAAAACCGTAAAAACCAGTATTCACGGAACACGCCACACAACAAAAAACAACAAGCTCGCGCGTGAAAAACAAATTCAAAATCAATAAGAGCTCGCATCACTTAACAAAAACACACACACAAATATAATATTTACAAGAAAAGGATACAATGTGTCAATAACTTAGGCCAAACAATTCAGGGCTTTCTAAGTTCCTTGACCGATGGTCCATACTTCTGCAACTCTTCGTAGTGGCTTCTATAAAACTTTACAAATGTCTTTTCAAGTATCTTTTCCTTATATCCTTGTTTCTCTAACTTTGTCGATAGCCGCTTCTTTCGGGCTTTAAATTCTCTCTTATCACTGCAAATTCTAGCATATCTCACCAATTCTCGTCAGAGAACGTCTCGTCTTAAAGACATCAGAGCTGCTGTGTTTCTCGATAAAATCTCGCTAGTGTATCCGACTTCGTACGGTCGTAAAAATGCAAAAATCATAAAATTCCGTTACTAGCGTGGCCATAGTGCTTCGCCTCGTTTTCTTTTAACACTTTTCTCGTGCTCCCCTGTGTCTTAGTGTCGTCTGTTACTTTCTCATATGCTTTTTGGTACATCTGTTATTTTAACTGATTTTTTTTTTAATGTCTTGTATTTAGCTCGAAGAACCGATTATTTCCGAGTTTGTCCGTGTACTCAGTCTGTTAAGAAACTTCCTGTTTGATTGCCATCAAGTGAAGGTAAGTTTACCTGTGTAGTTTTCCCTTCTATTTACCCGAATGTCTTACTCAAGTAAAGGTACGTTTTTCTTTGTAGTTTTCCCTTCATTTTACCCTAATATCTTAACCCAAGTAAAGGTATAAGTTTACCTGTGTAATTTTCCCTTCTATTTACTCGAATATCTTAAACTGATTTCGGAGTTCAGGCAATTTAACATTGAAATATTTTGCTCATCGCTGCTAGCGATAACTTCTCGATAACAACGTTTTTTCCTATTTGTATGAAGTTTATTAATGGATAACCTGGAAGTACCTATTCTGGCTTTCTTAATTGAATTGATTAGCCCTTGTTGTTTTAATAGTTGTTGAAAATGTTTTTAAGTAGGACACCGTTGAAAAATGGAGAGAAAACACTGACTTTTCGGATGGAGTGAAGATGAAATAATTTATGTCCAACTTAAAAACATTTTCTACAAATTAATGTTTCTTTAGAAACACCGACACAGGCTTTTTATCATCTAATTAATTTAGTTGACTTCCGCACAACAGATGGATTATACTTTTATCTATAGTTTTTTTTGGAGTGTATTGAATATATTTTAAGACTTGAACAAGTATGTATGAAATAGAGTTGTTGCACATTATCGTTGTAAATAGAAACGTTGTTACTGCTGTAGATTGTCTGTGTCGAAAGTGGTTTGATAGACTTGCTGCAGCGACTTTGGAGTTGGTGTACTGTCGACGAGGCACTCCGGCACTCCGTGTTGTCCACACTCTGTACACTTACCGCCAACTGTGATAAAGGTAGGATAATCTATTCCTTCACTAGATCATGCGAGTGACATTTGGTGGAGCATAGATCTTAAATTTTAAAAAGGGTTTATGTCTTTAAAAAATCTCAAATTTCCTGAGTTGGAGCCTGCAGGAACCCTAAACTAATCGATCGCATCTAAGCGGAAGCTCGTGCTTCATTTACCAACCTTTTAAGATCGGGAAATGTGTATCAGGGTTGGGTTGTGCAAAGGTGGGTTAAATTTAACGCTGGGTCAATTGCTTCTCTAAGGAAAAGATTACGGTTCTTATAAAGTACTGTTCAGATTTTACTAGGAAAAAACTTGTTAATCCCCAATTTACAGATCAAATTCGTCTCTGTAAGGTTGGAAACAAGACCTGTCCGTGGGTTAAACATTTAACCCGGGGTTAGCGCTAATCGGTTTTTGAATAACTGGGACCGGGCTTCAACGGATTTCGAACCTGTGGACCATGATGTAAGCAACGACGTCATGAAACAATGTCCACGGTTGCATGAGCATTTGAAGTAAGTGCGAAAGAGAAGGTTGAAAAACAGGCCGCCCGCGGGTCCTTAAAAAGTCTTAAAAAGTCTCATTTTTGATTTTGCGTTTTTAAGGCCTTGAAAAGGTCTTAAACATGGAAAAGTTCTTTGTTTAGATCTTAAAATGTTTTAAATTTGATTTCAAGCCAAAAGTATTTCTTTTACTGGCTAAAATTTGAAGCTTTTTTTGATTACTTCTCGCGTACACTGAATGCCTTGAAGAAGCATCGAAAATTGCACGGAAAAGGGCACGAGCGGTCACTTCAAAGCCAGTTATCATGTTGGGCTGTAACATTCTAATCTTTCACTTGATCGAGTGAGCAACATTTTTATTTGCATAGGTCTTAAAGTTTGAAAGCTTGGGTGTTGGAAAGTCTTTAAAAGGTCTTAAATATCCTGATTTAAGACCTTCAGGAAAAACCCTGAAAAAAAATCACTTTAGGTTGTAAGATACTACGAACACGTACGTTCTAAAATACCGTTGCAGTGCTTTTACCAACTGAGCTATGAAGCCTAAGTTGTTGGGAGCAGTTCAATTTTAGTGTGCTCATCTATGTCAGTTAAAGCAATCACTTTAACGCCCGCAATCCTGTTGGCCAGCGGACAATCTAATCTTTCACATATCATATGAGCGACATTTGATAAAACATAGGTTTTAAATTTTGAAAAAAAGTTTGGGTCTTAAAAAGTCTTAAACAGGTCTTAAATTTCCTGATTTGCAACCTGCAGGAACGTATCTAACGCATCTAAGCGGAAGCTTAGTTTTTGGGAGCAGGCCAGTTTTAAAAAGTAAAACCTTGTGGAAGCCTTCTCTTTCCTTTTTTTAGCTCATTCATGTGCACGCATGCGCAAGCAATGAATGAGTATCGTGGGGGTGAAATGTTGACGGAAGTGGTTGTAGACCGAAATTTGTGGACTGAAATTGTGGACCGTATACGGAAGTGAAATTGTCCTTCGAGCGTGGTTTCATGGTAGAACTTTTGACTTTCGTGTGCACGGACCTAGTTCGAGGCCCGTACTGACCATTTTTTTATTTTAGTTTTTTTCTTTTCTTTTTTTAACTTAAAATTGCCTATAATGCCTTTTTCTTACTTTGTAATACAATTTAATATTAAAACATTTCAAAAAAAAAGTTATGATTTAATCAGTAGACTGTTAAATATTGTCCATTACATGAACTGGCTCTAAGAGCCCTAAATGATTTTTATTCTTTTTTCAATTAATGTTTTTGTAATGAAATATCTCAACAGCTGTTAATATGATTGCTGAACTACAAATGGTTGCCAAGACTTATGCTGGAGCTCTGCAGGTTATAATTTAATTTAATTTTATAATTGTTATTTTTGTCCGAATTGGACATAATTTGCCAAAAAAAAACAATGAGAAACACGAAGAGTGGGAGAACGCAGTACAAACATTCATGCAATGTCACATTGGAAAACGCTGCTGCAACTTTCACAGGCGCATATCTTCAGAATTTTATCATAGTTAGTAGTACTTCAATAAAAGATCTTAAAACTTCTTTTAAACACTTCCAAAACCTATGTGCATTTTTTCATATCTAAAATTAAAAATTGCAAACTTAAGTTTCATTTCAGTAGCACTTAAAAACGTTAATTCCTTTAGTTTGCAATATAATTTCAGGTTTTGTGCTCTCATTGTAAAATCAAGAGAGAACTCGTCCAAGAAGAGCAAAGACTTTCACCTGTAGTTGATCTGGTTAAAACCGTGTTTGGCGAAGAAACTAGCTCTCTGCAACTCAGTTGCACTTCGAAAAGAAGAGAAACGGAAAAATGGATTATTCCTGAAGATATCATGATCGACCTCCGTGTGAAGACAGTAATTTGTTTAATTCATCTACAGATGAGGACAAATATTATGGTAATTAATTTTTTGCCATTTTCTTGATTTTGATTTTTCTTGATGATGTATTGATCTGGGAACCGTATTACTAAAACATAAATTCAAAATTATGTCCATTGACTACTCTTGGCCATATTGATAGAGGAAGATACTTATGTCGATACATAAGCCTTTACAAAAGAAAATAATATTGTGACTTTTATTCTTCATTTTTTACCTGTGTTTAGTCTCTCTTTTTGTGTAAGGTGTAAAATTATTACAAATTTCAACTTCCTCGTTTTCTTCTCTTTTTTTCTCAACTTCAAATAATTTCCATGTTTCACCCGCCTCCATTAGCTTCTTGCTATTTGTTGGCCAGCACTTTCTGTAAAACTTAAGCATCAAAGCTAAATTAGTAAAATGTTGTTGCTGTTGTTTATTTTTGGAGTTTTGTGTATGACTTATGGATTGATATCAGTATGATTTTTGCGAAATGCATTTCGAAATATGAAAATGTAAAATGCTACTTCTATGGGCATGTGTTGGGGAGGGATGATGGGTATGTTTTGAGAAAAGCGCTGGAGTTTGAAGTGAAGGGCAAGAGGAAGCGGGGATGATCAAAGAAGACGTGGAAGGAGGAAAGCAAGAGTGTTGGTTTGGAGAAAAAGGATGCCTTGAATCGAGCGAGATGGAGAGTGGGAGTTGGAGAGATTGCTGTTAGAGTGGGGTAAATCTGGCCACCCCCGTTATGGGGAAAAACCCAGATCAAAATTGGGCTCCAGACTTAACATCCTACCAGTATCCCTGAAGAAACATTATGACACTTCCACGGCAATTTTGAAAAGTCCAATGCAGGCTTGGAAACGTGCGACATTTAAATTATTCTTTTCTTTTTCAAAAAAAAATTCTTTTCTAAACTCACTATGTTTAAAATTATGTCACGTGGTTCACAAAAGTTTTGAAGGGCCCCTTCCCCCCCAAAAAAAAATTTTGCTTCCGCCCTCCCTGATTATGCTTGTGGAAAGCTTAGGAGAATTGGCTGCATATGTATCTTTTCAGAGGGAATTGTAAAATGTTTTAGTTGGTCTACATAGACATATCCTGGTTCTTAATGAAAATACAACTTGCATGTATTTAAACAAAAATGTTCACCAAATGTCACAATGAAGAGTTTTTCTGTTTTTCAGAAACTGATTGAACCTCTGTTTAGAGAAGACGCAGAAGCTGTTGGTGACCTTTATCTGGATGTAGCTGATGCCTTTACAGAAAATGGTAAATTTTTTTAAGAATCAGACAATTTAGTATTTAGGATTTTATTCTTGGAAAGGTATCTCTTCTTTGCATCTGCTTTTTGTGTCATTTCTGGAAGTTTCATCATCATCAGTAGCAGCATCATCAACCAGTGACCCGCTAACCTCCCATCTTCCCCCAGGCTCTGTTCTCCCATCTCCCTGCTGGTCCTTTTCTTCCATTTCCCCGCAGGTCCTGTTCTCCTATCTCCCCCCAGGCCCTGTTCTCCTATCTCCCCCCAGGCCCTGTTCTCCCATCTCCCCCAGGTCGTTTTCTCCCATCTTCCTGCAGGCCCTGTTCTCCCATCTCCCCCAGGTCCTGTTCTCCCATCTCGCCCAAGGTCCTGTTCTCTTTTCTCCCCAAAGGTCCTGTTCACCCATCTCCCCGCAGGTCCTGTTCTCCCATCATCATGCAGGCCCTGTTCTTCCATCTTCCCCCAGGTCCTGCTCTCCCACTTCCCCCCAGGTCGTGTTCTCCCATCATCTTGCAGGTCCTGTTTTCCCTTCTCCCTGCAGGTCCTGTTCTCCCATCTCTCTGCAGGTCCTGTTCTCCAATCTCCCCCCAGTTTCTGTTCTCCCATATCACCCAGTTCCTGTTCTCCCATTTTCCCCTAGGTCCTGTTCTCCCATCTCCCCCAGTTCCTGTTCTCCCATCTCCTCCCAGGTCCTGTTCTCTTTTCTCCCCCCAGTTTCTGTTCCTGTAAATTTTGGTATTCTTTTCTTATTTTGTCTTAGCTTTGTGTGGCCAATCTAGACTTATTTTGATCTGACATTTTAAAATACATCATAATGATTGTTAGTCGGAGGAGAGAGAACATCGTTGATAAATCCAAGTCTTGTGTTATAACAATATTTCGACTTTATTTCAAGTCACAATCATGCTAAAAAGATTTACCAGCGTAGTTGTTTATGTTTGGAGATTAGAATAACTCCAGGTCTAGATCTCTGGAGATTTTCAGGCCTTTGTTTATTGTTAATTTTAAATTCTTTTGTAGTAATTGCCCCTAGGAATTGTAAACTCGACCAATGTCACTCGAATCAATGACTCCCTCCCGTGAACGACATAGAAAACAAGTTGTTTGAGGTTGCCCTAAGATTTCCAGCACTTAATTGATGCTCATTACATCAAGAAACTGTGCACAGTTAGTTTAATGATCTTCTCTCCCAGCATGCTCTTTGATCGTAAACGATAAGCATCTATCAATTTTCGAAATATAAGGTTGGGCCACCCAGGACAAATAAACTTATAGATCACCATAGACTTTTGGAGTGTAGGAATGGAATCATCCAGAGACCTGGAATTATTCTAATCTCCAAATACAAGCAATTGTGCTTGCTCCCTTTCCTCGGACTAACAATCATTATGATGAATATAGAGCCACTTCTCCTGTGAATATTCACCTCCAACGAGTCCCATACCTCGCTTTTTCCAAAGGCTCTTCGTTTCTACCTTGTTTCACTATATTTTCAGTATGGACTAACAAAGATTGTCTAAAAGCTGTGCGTTGGCAAAAACATAAAATGATTGAAAAAAAATGAAAAACGCTTTTTTGCTCTGGCTAATGATTTCTTTGCTCTTGCATTTGGCCATTAGGTAGATTTGAGGAAGCTTTGCCTCTTCTTGACGCCTTAGTTGTGACCTCAAAGTACAACTTGGTAAGATGTTGGTGGTCTTGATTAATAATAACTTGTGATAGAGGCACTGCACTTTTACACACTGGACTATATAGCAACAGGCAATAAAAGATATTCAATTTTGGTTAGTGCAAAATGTACAATGATTAAGTTTTCTATTATGGCTCCTAGCAATGACATTAAGTGATCTTCGCTATTGTAAAGCTCCGCTAAGAAGGTAATACCAATACAAAACAGCTCCACTATCAAGGTAATACCAGTACAAAAGAGCTCCGCTAACAAAGTAATACCAGTACAAAACAGCTCCGCTAACAAAGTAATACCAGTACAAAAGAGCTCCGCTAACAAAGTAATACCAGTACAAAACAGCTCTGCTAAGAAGTAATACCAGTACAAAACAGCTCCGCTATAAAGGTAATACCAATACAAAACAGCTCCGCTAACAAAGTAATACCAGTACAAAAAAGTGATCTATGCAACACTTGTCCAGTGCTGTTACCTACCTGGCGTTGGCAAAGTTGGTAAGATCTCTGCCTGCCAACCAGGCGTAGTAGTAGTAGTAGTAGTAGTAGTAGTAGTAGTAGTAGTAGTAGTAGTAGTAGTAGTAGTAGTAGTAGTAGTGGTAGTAGTACTAATACTACTTTTACTACTCTTACTCTTACTATTACTAATACTATTACTACTACTATTACTGCAACTATTACTACTACTACTACTACTAGTACTAGTACTACTACTATTACTACTACTACTACAACTACAAGTTACTACTACTACTTCAACAATTACTACTACTACAACTACTACTACAACTATTACTACTACTACTACTACTACTACAGCTATTACTACTACTACTACTACAGCTATTACTACTACTACTACTACAACTAGTGCTACTACTACTACTACTACTACTACTACTACTACTACTCGCTCTCATTTCTGTACTAAGGCTGTGATTGGCTAAACCAAGGAAAGAAATGTTGCGCTTGGGTAAGCAGTCATTACTGAGAAGAAAAGCATCGTATGACGACTCAGGTTGTGGCTGCGAAGGAGACTAAACTCCAACTGGACGAAAGAAAAATGATTTATGTAAATGCTCAGTACGTGAATGTATTGTCTGAGTTAAAATAGACCTTAGATTTTCTGTTGTCCATGACAGTGAAAGGTGTTTCGCCTACCCGTGGAGTAGTCTTAATCAAAAGGAAAATGGCCCTTACAAGACATAATAATCATATTTCTTCCAGTATCAGATTTCTAGTTTTGAGTTCACTGACTTAATGTTAAACAACACAATGTTTTTAGACTAACGCTACCTGTATCATTTAGTTTGTATGTTCTTAGGATTGGAATCTTGAATAAAATTTTTTGTGTGGATTCTAATTAATCTGTTGTTTCAACTTACAGGCAGGTGTTTGGTTAAAAAAGGCAGAATGTGCAAGATCTCTTGGTCGCCTTGAAGAGGCCGTTATATCCTACATGCGTGTGGTGTCTCTCGCACCAAATCACTTGGATGCAAGGCTTGCTCTGGCGTCGTTGCACCAGCAGTTAGGAAGACCCGATGATGCGCTTGACGTCCTTACAGGTGCAAATCCTTGTATTTACGTGGTTTCAAATAGAAAGGTTTGATATAATTATCACCATATTTACACCGGCTATAATGTTAATAACAATTCTGATAGTGATGATGCTGATGTTAAAGACTATGATAATGGTAATGATAGCAATGTTGTTGGTTGTTGTAATAATGATGGTGTTGATGATAATGATGGTGTTGATAATGGTGTTGATAATGGTGTTCATAATGATGGTGTTGATGATGATGGTGTTAATAATGATGGTGTTGATGATGATGGTGTTGTTGATAATGATGGTGTTAATGATAATGATGGTGTTGATGATAATGATGGTGTTGATGATGGTGTTGATGATGGTGTTGATGATGGTGTTGATGATGGTGTTGATGATAATGATGGTGTTGATGATGGTGTTGATGATAATGATGGTGTTGATAATGATAGTGTTGATAATGATGGTGTTGTTGATAATGATGGTGTTGATGATAATGATGGTGTTGATAATGATGGTGTTGATAATAATGATGGTGTTGATGATAATGATGGTGATGATGATAATGATAATGATGGTGTTGATAATGATGGTGGTGTTGATAATGATGGTGTTGATGATAATGATGGTGTTGATAATGATGGTGTTGATGATAATGATAGTGTTGATAATGATGGTGTTGATGATAATGATGGTGTTGTTGATAATGATGGTGTTGTTGATAATGATGGTGTTGTTGATAATGATGGTGTTGTTGATAATGATGGTGTTGATGATAATGATGGTGTTGATGATAGTGATGGTGTTGTTGATAATGATGGTGTTGTTGATAATGATGGTGTTGATGATAATGATGGTGTTGTTGATAATGATGGTGTTGATGATAATGATGGTTTTGATGATGGTGTTGTTGATAATGATGGTGTTGATGATAATGATGGTGTTGATAATAATGATGGCGTTGATGATGGTGTTGATGAAAATGCTTTTGATGATAACGATGGTGTTGATGATAATGATGCTGTTGATGGTAATGATGCTGTTGATGGTAATGATCGTGCAATAATCGAACAAACCTGTTTCAGTTATCCTTTCCCTTCGTTGTTAAATCAGTGGAGTTTAAATCTGGTGTTTCATAAAACTAAGTTATTGGTATTTTCAAAGGAAAAAAAACTCAAAACAGCCCCATTATTTTTCAGTTTCTTTGTTTCACAGTTTGTTCACCTATTAACCCTTTCAGTGCCAGTCAATTATCAACAACCAACTTCTCCTTATATAACACATACAAAATATGACATTTGGT